>RCUC01058508.1:0-44844 GCA_003697995.1 Taxidea taxus jeffersonii | reverse complement strand
CTTTTGCACAGCAAAGGAAACAGTTATCAAAACCAAAAGACAACTGACAGAATGGGAGAAGATATTTGCAAATGACATATCAGATAAAGGGCTCGTATCCAAATTCTATAAAGAGCTTATCAAACTCAACACCCAAAGAACAAATAATTCAATCAAGAAATGGGCAGTGGACATGAACAGACATTTCTGCAAAGAAGACATCCAGATGGCCAACTGACACATGAAAAAATGCTCCACATCACTCGGCATCAGGGAAATACAAGTCAAAACCACAATGAGATACCACCTCACACCACTCAGAATGGCTAAAATGAACAAGTCAGGAAAGGACAGATGCTGGCGAGGATGCGGAGAAAGTAGAACACTTCGTGTAGAAGGTTGGTAGGAATGCAAGTTGGTGCAACCACTCTAGAAAACAGCATGGAGTTTCCTCAAAAAGTTGAAAATAGAGCTACCCTTTGACCCAGCAATTGCACTACTGAGTATTTACCCTAATGATACAAACGTAGTAATCCTAAGGGGCACATGCACCCAAATGTTTATAGCAGCAATGTCCACAATAGCCAAACTATGGAAAGAACCTAGATGTCCATCAACAGATGAATGGATAAAGAAGAGGTGGTATATATACACAATGGAATACTATGCAGCCATCGAAAGAAATGAAATATTGCCACTTGCAACAACGTGGATAGATCCAGAGGGTATTATGCTTAGCAAAATAAGTCAGTTGGAGAAAGACAACTATCATATGATCTCCGTGATATGAGGAAGTGGAGAAGCAATGTGGGGCGTTTGGATGGTAGGAAAAGAATAAATGAAACAAGATGGGATCAGGAGAGAGACAATCCATAAGAGACCCTTAATGTCACAAAACAAACTGAGGGTTGCTGGGGGAGGGGGGTAGGGAGAGGGTGGTTGGGTTATGGACATTGGGGAGGGTATGTGCTATGGTGAGTGCTGTGAAGTTGTAAACCTGGCCATTCACAGACCTGTACCCCTGGGGCTAATAATACATTACATGTTTATAAAAAATTTTTTTTAAAAAAGGGATAGCAGTGAGGGGAATGGGGTGGAGGTGGGGAACGAAGAACAATGTACAAAGTTAGAAATAACAGGGATAAAATAGTCATCAAAGTGTAGGAGTTTTAAAAACAATAATGAAGAGACTTAGTCTGTACAATTTTATATTTAAATTAAATTTTAAAAATCTGTTTTTCTCTCTTATGAGAGAGAGAAAGAGAGCCTGCACAGATCAATTACCATTGAAGAATTAATGCATGCCATAAAAAAGATTGCATGTTTACTCATTTTAGTTGCTGACTGAAGTGTTCTTTGTAGGTCAGTGAAGTTAAATTGGTTGATGCTTGTTCAAATATTCTGCAACTTGTTAATACCTTCATAAGCAATCTTAGGGTCTCCTATTTCCTCTTTAAGTCTGTCATATTTACTATGTATGTTTCAAAACTCTATTGTTGTGTACACACTGATTTTGAACTCATATTTTTCTGTAGAATTGACTCTTTTATCGTTTTGAAATGTCTTTTTCTCTAGTAGTACCCCTTGTATTATAATAAACATATAATAGCTGTCTTTTGGTTTGTGTATGCATAGTATAAATTATTTTATTCTTTCAATCCTTTGTGCCTTCTTGTATTTCAAGTGTGTCTCTAGTAAACAACATATCCAGTTAAGCAAATGCTGACTTTTAATTCAATACTTGTCTATTTGTAAGTATCATAAATTTTGATATATTTGTGTTAAATGATACATATTGCTATTTGTCCCTTGTGTTCTTCATTTCTTTTTCTTTTCATGAATTTTTAGATTATTCAAGCTTTGAAAATATTATATTGTATTTTTAGTTGTATATTCTTCTACAGTTCTTTTAGTGTTTCTCTAAGATGACAATGTACAGCCTTGATTTCTATTATTATTTTTTAAGTTTTATTCATGGTTAAGAGATAGCTAATATAGTTCCATGTATTCCAGCTAAACTTCAGACAAGAAGAGAAAGGGTCACACCAACCATTAGTCTCTTTTTATTTTTCTGAGGGCTCTAAAGAAAAATATTTGATGTACAATAAATGTTATTTCTTTGGAGTATACAATTTGATAAGTTTTTATTTATGTATACATGTATCCAAGAAACTACTACCACAGTCAAAATAGTGAATATACTTATTTCCGCCCAAATTCCCTTTTGCACCTTTGTAATCTTTTCTTCTTGCTCATCCTTCAATGCCCAGATGATCATTGATCTTTCTGTCATTGTAGATGAATTTATATTTCTAGAAATGTATGTAAACAAAAATACACAGTATGTATTATTATTATTTTTTGGACTGACTCCTTCATTATTCATATTAATTTTGAGAAAAATCTAAGTTGTTCCATAATTCAATAGCTCATTCCTCTTTATTACTGAATAGTATTTCAGTGTATTACATTCCACAACTCATTTATTCACTCATCATTGATAGACATCTGAATTGTTTTTAGTTTTTGATTATTACATATTAAGTCTCTAGAAACATTCAGGTACAACTCTTTATATGAGCATATGCTTTTATTTATCTTTAGAAAATACTTAGAAATGGTTAATTATATAGAGAGCATGTTTAATGTTTTTACATGAAGTTTAAAAATATGCAAAACAAATCTATGACAGAAGTGAGAATAACAGCTAATTTAGTGGTGTCTTAATTGGAAAGAAAGAAAGAGCCTGCTTGGATGCTGGAAATGTTTATATCTTGATCTGGACAGTATTTGAATAAATTAATACCTGTATACAATCTGTCAATCTGTATATTTAAGATTTGTGCACCTTACTATAAGTTAAACATCAATTTAAAAACAGTGATAATAATAACAAAATCTGCCAAAAATATTTATGAGATGGTTGGGGAAATTTGAACATACACAGGATATTTAAGGGTATTAATGAATAATAAATAACATCCTGGATGTAATAGGAGTATTTCTAATTTTACATCAAGTGTCCATATTTTTAGAGATGCATATTGAAGTACTGATGAAAAGATACAAGGTTTGAGATCCATTTAAATTAAAACAGTGGGGCACCTGACTGGCTCAGTCTTTAAGCCTCTGCCTTTGGCTCCGATCATGATCCTCGGGTCCAGGGATCGAGCCCCACATTGGGCTCCCTGCTCAGTAGGGAATCTACTTCTCCCTCTCCCACACCCCCTGCTTGTGTTCCCTCTCTCACTGTTTGTTCTTGTCAAACAAATAAATAAAATCTTTTAAAAAAATAAATCAGTGGGTATTGGTATAAATCAAACATGATTGGACATATTTGATAATAGTTGAATTTGGATGATGAACACATTGGATATTATTCTCTATACTTATGCATACCTGAATGCTTAATAATAAATGTGTGTTTTTAAAGGACTTGTTTAGTTCAGATTTCCATACTCATATTATTAACTTCTGGGCTTTTTCCCAAAATGAATTGGTAGTGTCTCTCAATCCTCCATGCTGTGCCTCTCTCACTAATAGTAGTAGCAGCTGTTATTTATTGAATGTTAGCAATCACCAGGCTCTGAAATAATTGTTTTATATATCTAATTGTTCATATATATATATATACACACACACACACACACACACACAAGAGCAAAATAGATAAATTGATAAATAAATGAATTAAAGTCTTTCTAATCAGCTAAAAAGAACCCAGGCTTTGCTTTTTATTTTTTAATTTATTTATTTTATATTGAAACAGTGGGATTGAGAAAATGTATTAAAAGCAATCACAAGCTATTCAATTGATTTCGTTCTCAAAGCTAGAGCTTACCCCCAGAAAAGATTGGAAAGGGTGAGAGAGAAGGGTAGGATAAACCATAACCCCAGCAGTCGCCAGTGGGTTCTAGACAGAGAATTATAGAGTCTGGGAGAGAAATGGGGATTGGGACCAACCAGCCTGCTGGGCTATATGATAGACACTGGGGAAACGTTCCAAAAGAATTTTGTCCTGTGCCATGAATGAAACCTCTTTCTAGCTTTGTTTTACCCTCCAGTCAAATTTTAAAATTTGTCTTTAAAAAGAAAGCCAGGAGCAATCAGCCAAAATTATACTTATTTCTTTATATTTCCAAGCAAATATGTTAAAGTCTGAGAAGTCCTGAGAAAGCAATGTTCAACAAGTTTTGCTTTTTTTTAAGCCAGTCCAGAATTGTTTGGTCACCCCTCTCTGCCCACACATGCTCACTTTTTGGCCCCTGTGATCACCACCTTCTAAGTGTACTGCCTGGAATAATGTTTAGAAGGGCTTCCTTGGATTTACAATCAAATTAATATATACCTTAGTTCAAAATCTCTCTTCTGTTTATTGCCAGGGTTTTGCCCGATTTTTGCCTCCCCTGATCCACAGCTCAGCCTGGGACCTTCCAAGCTCTTCTTATAGGACAATCTTTACTCTGGTATCTTTTTTTTTCTTTTCTTCAGAACAACTCAACAAAATAAAATTCTAGGTAATTGTTGGACAACATTGTTTCACACATACATCAAACAGGCCAGTAAATAAATAAATAAAATAAACAGCAACTTCATAGACAAAAAAAGGGGGAAAAAAGAAACCTTTTATCTTTGATCTTTGCCCTTTTTAACCTTCACATACAAGCCAACTGTACTTACACTATAGATAAGTATATACACAAAAAAAGTTACTGAAATGCTTGGAATAAGATTGTTTTGTTGTTGTTTTGCTTTTGTGTTTTTTATAAGGTTCTTTTTTTTTTTTTTCCCTTCTTTGAGGTTTTAATGAACATGGTCACAACACAAGTCAGGTCAGAAGTAGGACAGCGAATGCTTCAAAGGCTGATTTGGTCATCAGAGATCATTAAAAATGGCTGACCCTTAACAATATGTACAAAAACATAAAATGTAAATAAAAAATACAGAAAAAAGTACTTTTAAGAGAAGAAGCAGGGCCCTGGAAGTTTCTTCCTCTGCTTTGCAAATTCCCCTAGTGGCTTTGGCTGGTGAAGAGCACGTGTCATTCACCATGGCGCTGCCCACACTGGGATTCTTCACTTGAAAATGACCTCATTTAGATTCTGAGATGGGAAGTAGAGGGTGAATACGTCACAGAGGCCTTTTTGTTGTTGTTAAGCTTATATTTTTCCTTTTTCTTCTGTTTAGCCATCCTCATTGGTCTTCTGCTTCTTGGCGGTGACATTATCATTCTCATCATCTTCAGCTGCCCCTGTGCCCTGAACTCCCTCATCCTCCTCCTCTTCATCTCCAGCCTCTTCCTTCCCAGTGCCTTCCTCCTCTTCCTCTCCTCCTCTCTCCCTAATTCCCCTTCTTCATCCACTTTATTGTTGGCCTCCAGCTCCCCATTTTCCTCATTAGCATTCGCATTAGAAGGTGCATCTCTTCCATTCTCTGCCTCCTGGACAACTCCCTTCTCCTTTAAGTCTTTTTCTTCCCCACATTGCCCATCTGGCTACCCACATGAACAGACGTCCAGGTACAGACAGGAGCATCTTGGCCTCAGTCTGCTAACTGCCCAGGGCACCTCGCAGCTCCTTTCCTCTGGTGGCCAACTCCTCTGATATCTTTACCTGTCATACTTTCAAATATTATATTTTGTTTTCTTAATTTTATTTTGCAAGTTCCCATTCTGAAATCCCATGTATTTTTGTTTTGTGAAAAAATGTTTCTCCATAGAAGAAAAGTGAAGCTGGAGGAGAATGTCCCTGGCAGTATTATTTCTAAGAAAGAGTAAGTAGACTTCTCCTTTTAATAGAATAAAAAATATGCTACTACAACTAGATTTATAACTCAATTAATTGTGGGTGTGTCATACCCTAATACCCTTTGGGAAATTATTTTTTAAATAGTAGTAAGAAAGCTGGCACGAAGTACTCTATGGCCTCAGCTCTAACAGAAAGACAACCTGATCTCAGTATTTGGTGACATAGGTCCATAGTCACAGGACCCATGCTGATCTTTTCATAGTTGAGGGTGATTGTTGTTCTGTAGGCTGAACTTGCCTGGATATTTCACTTAGGTCATTTTTTTTTAAATTTTTATTTATTTATTTGACAGACAGAAATCACAAGTAGGCAGAGAGAGAGGGGGAGGCAGGCTCTCCGCCGAGCAGAGAACCCGATGTGAGGCTTGATCCCAGGACCCTGAGATCATGACCCGGGCCGAAGGCAGAGGCTTTAACCCACTGAGCCACCCAGGCGCCCCACACTTAGGTCATTTTTGACAAGATCTCATGGAAAGATATAATAATGAAAAGAATGTATGGAATGAGCATATTTTCCTAAACTGGAAAGGTCAGCAAACTGCCTCTAAAGAAGTCCTTAAGAACAACAGCAACAACCACAAATGGAGAAAAAAAAATGTTGGTACTCTAAAACTAACTCATTCATTTACATTTTATTTGCTACCTTGTGTTAGTATTTATATTTTTGTACATGGTTTTGCATTTTCCTAAACCATAATGGCCTGAGAATAGGAATAATATTTGATAAGGTTTTGCATCCACTGAATTTCCTAAGTCAGGGAACAAAAAGTAAATCTTGAAACACATAGTTAGTAACTGGAAGAATGAAGATGAGTTTCAAAAGTCAAGATAAATCAGCTGAGTTAAATGTACCTAATGGCCAGGGAATTGCAAGACATATATCAGGCAAAAAGTATACTAAAAACAATCTGATCAAGATCCTAAAAGATGGGAAAATGAAAAAGCATTTAAAAGAAAAGTCTTTAGATTTAAACAAAAAAGAAACAATAGTAAGTGGTGAAGTTATATATATATATTATGTATTCTTGGTTTTGGTTCAGGTTATGAGTAGGAGGTCCTGGAATCAGCCTCGCATGGGGCTCTGCACTCAGAGCAGTCTGCTTGTCCTTTTCCCATTCCCTCTACTCCTCCCCGCACTCCTGCTCTCTCTGTCTCTGAAATAAATGTTTTTTTTTAAAGATTTTATTGGTTGAAATCAATAAAATCTTCAAAAATAGAATTTTTATCAAAAAAAAGAGAAAAAACAATAGGGATAATAAAATGAGATTATCTAAAAGGATATAGAGAAATTAAGTATAACAATAGATCTTAAGTTATTGGTGCTTAGCATAAGAGAGGAGAAAAATGAGAAGAGTTTGACGTTTTGCTAAGGAGGACTTTGATCATTAGAGATATGGATAAAATTTAGAGTTTACTGAAGCTTAAACTTCAGATAATCTATCTCTGAGATTTGATAAGGAGAAAGGTGTAGTTATCAGTTGGAGTAGAAATTCGAGATGTTTGGTCATTTTAATAAAATTTAATCTAAAATCAACATTGACAATCACATTGTATTTTGAGATAATTAAAACCAGCTATTCCCACAAAATTCCTTTTCCATTATCCCATTACATAATTAACTTTTCCTTTAAGTTAGCTTGAAATTCCTAACAATAGAATCATTCCTTCAATTTAGACCAAAAAAGAAAAAAGAAAAATAAGCCTGCAGAAATATTTTGAAAGCATAATTTATAAGGCACATAATTTAGAAGGGCACAATACTAAGTTTCTGAATTTTCTCCAAATATATTTATGCAAGTTATTATTTATTTTATTCACCAATATTTATATGTTAATCACATGTTTCTTTTTCCAAAGATAATTTATTTTGGATGAAGTTGATGTTGAAATCCAAAATGAAAATAGAATAAAATAAAACATGAGTTGAGATCTCTGAGTTATTGATAATTTAAACATGGTTGATCTAGAGATACATTAGATTTGAATATAAGATCATGGTATAAGAAAAATCTGTATTAGATTCAGTGAAAGTCTTCCTGGCAACCTTGTATCTATAAAAAATTTAATTTTACACTGATATGGCACATTCTGCATCCTGGGAATGATGCTAGGTGAGCATTTTCCTTGCCAACAAACAGCAGAGCTTGGTGACACCACAGCATTTCTGTACTTAATCCGAACTAAGTGTCTGATTATTCAGTCGTGTCTCTTCTAAAATAGTAAATTTCAGTAAAATAGTACTGAACAGAAGTAGAAATTCCATAATTTTAGGAGTCAATGCAAAAAAAAAATCATAATTCCAGAAAACATTTCAGAATTCCATATTTGAGAATTCAAATGAAATTTGAGATTTCATTTGCATTTTAATATGTATATGAGAAATTTCTTCTTACACAATATTTTATCATTCTAATAATATCACATTGGTATACTCACTTTCTAATGGTTGCCTGAGGATTAAAATACAACTCTGATTAGTTTCTATATTGTAAATTAATGAAACCATTAATGTTTCTGATTAAAACACGGAAGTTTGGAGAGATATTTGCTATATAAGTTGACTGATTAGTCTCTGGATAGTTTTGTGAAATTAGTCTTTGGATATTTTATAGCAGTTAGAACAAAACAGTTTAAATACTTAGAAATTTATTTCTTAGAATTAAATATAGGATATCCACAAAAGTTTAATAAATATTAATTATTTTTTATTTTTGTTATTACCAAGATTTAAACCTCTATTTTTTTAATGGTAAGAAAAAAATTATGAGATTTATAAAAACCCTACTTGTATAGTCCAATCTTTAGAAATCATTAGCTAATGTTTTTTTTTTCCCAAATTTTTTATGAAATTCTTATTAGTAATATGAAGTTTAACATTGGTTTCAGGAGAAACCTCTATTCTTAAAACAAGTCATTAGTATTGGATATTGATGAAATATAGCCCTTAGAACATTAAGGAAAATCCAACTTAAGTGAACAGAGCCTTGAGAAACAGAGGCGTGAATGTATGAGTGTATTGCTTGTGTTTTCATCTCTGCCCTGTAGTCTTCTCGCTATGGGCACTGGTCTCTGCTCAGCCCCTTCACATCAGCCTCGGCAACTAGACCCTTTCCTGCAGGTCTCAGATGAAAGTTTAACATCTGCTTTAATTCTTTTTTAGTATGCTGCCCAGTGTGTCTGGCTAACCAGTGGACACCTTCATTTTAAAAGTGACCACAAATAAGCTGTCTAACATTCAACTGATTTTCTCCCTCCTAGTAACACAAATAAATCTTGCCACTGCTTAAATTTCTTAAAAAAAAAAATCCAATATGTATTTTAAAATCTTGCTCCTTTGTACAGGCAGCTTTGGAAATAACAATCTCTCTCATCCATGCATATACCTCATGTGCTAAGAAGAGCAAGTAATTATGGCCTGGCAGGAGATGGGAAGGAAATGAAAGCCTACTCCCAATGAGGATGACATTGCCTTGGATGGTCTACCTGGGGGAAGGAAGGAACACCAGTTTCCAGGTAAATATTACAACTACAGCTTTGTTTTTAAGAGAACAGCAACAGAATTCATAAAAAATTGCCAAAGGCACTGTTTCCATGGTAAGAGAATATATATACATATAATTCTGCCATGGAAGGAGATTCTAAATAAGTAGCCAAAAATTAACAAAATACTTTATTTCTATTTTCATAGTATTTAGTGTCAGGGAAGTTCCAGACTGTCACTATTGAGGATTATCTACTTTTTAAACTGTCATTTAATAGCAAAGAAATGCCATTTGTGGGTTCTTGGTTTTAAGAAGATATCTTATAACCAATCCTTCTTCTGAAACACCCTCAGATCCTGAGCCATGTAAATGTTCTAACAGAACATTTCTTCAAATGTTCTTCAAAATAAAGATACAAATATTTATAGCTCATTCCAATGTAGACAGCCAGATGACAAATATAACTGCATAGTTTTATCCGATTTGAGAAGGCATCTTTCATCCACTGTAAGTATATAAGAACACAAATTACTTTGTTTTTAAGAAAACTCAAAATAATTCCCCTGTATAAAAAAATCCATATTTGATCTTGCAAACAAATAAAAAATATTAATTACTTAATATTTTCCTTGCCAATCCTATGGGAAATCATGCAAAGATTTGGAGATCCTCTTATCCAAAGTATAGAAATGCCAGGAGTGTCAGAGTCATCTGATAGCTTATTATAAATGGAGAATCTCGGGTCCCAAATGGGAGAGCTTGAATTAGAATTTGCATTTTGACAAGATCCTCTAGTGTTCTGAGTGAACATTAAGTGCAAGAAGCCATAGTGCAGATCATACTGGTAGCAGCAAAAAGAAATCTGGCTGGAGTAATTAAAAAAATTTGATTAGGTAAGTGCATTTTAAACACAATCACCGGAAATAAGTCATTTCTTGGAGATGTGTCATTTAATTCTGGCTCAAGTCTTATTACTTAACTGGTTTCTCAATTTTACCATATTATGTAGCTTGTAAAATATTTCCAATACTATTTGACTTTCTTTTTTTTTTTCATATTTAGGGTTGGAAAAATTATCCAAAAATTCCCTTTCAAGTATTTATCCACTATATTGTACTGAAGTCTTGATTAAAAACTGCAAAGAACATTCAGGATCTTAGATAAAAGTATTCTCGAATTTACTATTATCCTTCAGTAATTATGTAAGACAATTGTACAACTAGATCATTGTGGAAAGACACTAACTGGGAAAATACAGGCTATCATCTTCCTTATATTTTTACTATGTTCCTCTGACCCTTGGGCTGCAGCCTCTACTCATGGATATACATAATTTCTCAAAAAGATGAAATATGATTATTGTCTTTTGTCAGTCTTCTAGTCACAGATGTGGAGTTACATATGGGTGGGAGAACGAATAAATGTTTACCTCAAACCCTTCTAGCCTCAATGCACAGTACTGCAATTTCCCACTCTTTGATTAATTCTGTGTAATCCCAAGAAAAAATAGCTTTCTCAGCTTTGGATATCCTGACTTAAAAATCTTGCCGGTCTCTTGCCAGGTCTAAACTGTAGTTGGTTTGAGTGTGAGTGACAGGAGAGAGAGGTGACTAATCTCTGCCACCCTTCATTCTGAAGGTTGCAAGATGAACACACTTCCTCTTTGTCAGGGTAGATGGAAAGAATGAGAAAGTTGCAGAAATATCCATTGGTTCACTATAAAGTTTGTTAATTATGCTCACCTCTATCTTCTGTTTGTGAAGACATTTGATAGCCATTTCTGTTCAGAGCAGTCCCAGTTTTCATTAGTGAGTTTTGCAGCTGCTTGGAGTTTCTGGCAGGCAACACCGTTTAAGCCTGTGTAAGTCTAAAATGTTTTCCCTAACGTTTCAGTTCATATTGAAAACAGACACAGACTCTTGAATGTTTAAAGCAGAATTGTTTCTGGTCAAATTTTCAGTGTCAACACAAAATACTGCAGAAGAAATTACATTGTAGTTTTTAGGGGGTTACTCTTTAGTTTTTGTGGATTTCAAAATCAAGAGAAAAAACAGAGAAAGAAGGACATGGAGAAAAATAAGAAGAAGAGAAGAAAGAAAAGAAAACCTACTATATATTTTAAGCCAAGTTTGTATAGATCAGTTTTAAGGAAATAATAATCTATTACCCTTTTCCAAGAACACTAATAGAAATCTAACATTTAAAAAACTTTTCTTCTTGGAATATGAAACAAACAAAAACTATTGCAGAGACAAATTAATCCTTATGTGTCATAATTTATTCTCTAGCATTTAAGTAATTCATCAAACAATATTTTAATCACTTTCTTTTACAGAAAAATCGAAGTGTATTGACAAACAAGAACAGCAAAAGAAATTGATCTTGAAACTACATCACTGTTGCTTATATTACTGTATATAACTAAATTATGATGGGAAGTCTTAATTTCATAATTAATTTTAAGATGGTAAGAGTAATTTTTTCAGAGGAAGTTATGTTCATATACATCATACTTCTTAATAAAAATGCTCTGGCAGAAAAGATTCATTTGCTAATTATTTAAAGGTCTGGAAGTACATGTTCGTGAAACAATAGAACAGAGGAAACTTTTTTTTTTTCTAAGATTTTATTTATTATTTAGAGCGAGCGAGCGAGCACAGGCAGACAGAGAGGCAGGCAGAGGCAGAGGGAGAAGCAGGCTCCCTGCCGAGCAAGGAGCCCGATGCGGGACTCGAACCCCGGACGCTGGGATCATGACCCGAGCCGAAGGCAGCCGCTTAACCAACTGAGCCACCCAGGCGTCCCCAGAGGAAACTTTTACAAATAGGAAAAAAAAATGTTACTGAAGACAAATACAATTTCCAAAAATTTTATTCTTGAAATTTTCTTAAATTGTTCTCAAAAAAGATCTGTGTTGGTGAAGTTTGTTAAAAAGACATTTCATTATAAAATAATTCATTTTCAAGAATATTAACAATATCCTAAACCATGTAGTAAGAGGGTCTCTCATTAGTATCAAGAAATATAGAATCCTTTTATGTAGGCACTTGAGATTTGAAAATCACAGTTAATCTTTCCCTTTTTTTGGAAAATGTTCTCCTTCTAATTGTTTTAATAGAACAATGTACTAGGCAATTTGGAATACACACTTTTTCCTATTTTTATTAACTATAGAACAATTTATTTTTTATGAAAATGTAATGAATATGAAAGACAAGGCAAGTGAAAAACTGACATGGTATAGGTGATATCCAGGTAAGCACATGAAAGTGGCCAAACTTACATCTGATGAGTGTGAAGATGATGAAAGACTGGATTCTCCCTGCAGAGTAACGGTCATACATATATTGAGATTCCAGGGCTTAACTATGTGGAAACTGGTGAGGGAGGGAGAAGCTGGTCAGTAACAAACTGTATAAAGCTAGAGACATTAAAAATGTCATACCTAAACAAAAAATTTTTAATTAAAAAAAAGTCCTACTTTCAGTAAAAGGGAAACTAGAATATATATATATATTTTTTTTTTTCCCCCCAAGATGAGAACAAAAGAAACTGTAACTTTCTTTGTCTGTTGTGCTCTGAGTGGAAAGCTTGGTCATTGTCATCATCTTCTTCATCATCATCACACACCGGGCTCTAAATTTTGTCACCATAGGCCTGCTCCCGGATGGACCAGGAGCTCTGGTTTACATTTCCCACCCCACCACCACCACTTGGGGGCATGAATCCAAACCAAGACGTAATATTGAGGTTTTTCTAGGTTTGCAGTGTCCCGTGATTCTAGGAAGAAATAAATCTAGAGCTTTCCTGAGGAAAGTATGCTTAATTGTAGCACTTTGGCACTGCAGCAAGTTGAGCTCTCAGTGGTTAGTACTTAGCTCAATCACATGTGAACCAAATTATGATATGAAAAACAAAATGTAATAGGTCATCATGAGAAAAAGTCAACAGAAAAAAAAAATAACTTACTTAAAACATCCTAGAACAAAGAATTATGAGATCCTAAATCTAAAGTAGATCTATACAAAACAGTTTAAAAAGATAAAAGATGCAGCTAATAAACACTGTAAAGTGACAACCAAAATAACAGGGCACAGGAGAAAACTAGTCAAAGAGAACTTCTAGGGAAAAAAAAGAAAATCCATCAAAAAATGGGAGAAAAAACAAATTGAGATAAGGAAACTGAAGCACTCCATGAAAATCTGCTTTTTGCTCCTTTTCCTGCTTCTATTCCTGCTAAGACCTGAAACCCCACCTCACTTTACACATGCCTCAGAATGCAAATAGTGTATGTCCTCTTTATACAGGATAAGGAGTTAATGGTTTCTTTGGGATAAATATCATCTAAGGAAGGACCAGGTGAGACTGACTGGATAAAGCCATCACATGCATATTCCAGACCACTAATGCTAGACATCTTGACGCCAAGACCCCCTGGTTCCAAGGAATAACACCTGGGCCCTTGTCTTTGTTCTAACAGTTCCTGGATGCCTGAGAGGACTTGTATACCAGAACACGATCCTCAATAAAAACCCCAGACCCCGAACAAAGACGAGACTCTCTCTCCTTTCCTGAGTCTCCCATTCTGTCCATACCTGCATTCTTCCTCTACATTTAGTAAACGCTTTTCACTTCCTGCTGGCTCACATTTTATTTCTATCTTGCATGCAGCCTGGGACTCTTGGCTGGTCCTGCAGTACCCTCTGTGGGTCCTTGGACACTATCTGCATCAAAATGTCTATAGCTGAATAGAGAGTCAATAACCAAGAAATCAAAGCTGAAAGAATTCCCCAGAATTCAACACAGAAAAGTAAGGAGGCAAGAAACATAAAAGAGGCTTTGAGACATGTAATATAGATGATAAGTTCTACTCTGATACTGCGATGTAATGAGAACCGAATCTTTGGTCTTTGTCCCTGATTCCTGGCGCTTAACTCCTAAAACTTTCATAATTCCCTAAGTGATAGGGGTGATGAGAACGTCCTTTGTTATAGAATTTTGATCCTAATACCACCAGTTTGTGACAGGAGAGCTTCTAAGGCCTCTGAAATCATTGAGTGATAAGTGTCTTTTTGTATGACAATGGGATGACAGGTGCCTGGGGACCCCTAGGTAGCTTCAAGTCAAGGGCTGGCCAACAGAAAAAACAACTATGATTAGAGGTTGGAACTTTTAGCCCTACCCTTGACTCCAGGGAGGAAAGAGGGGCTGAAAATTGAGTTAATCATTAACAGCCAGTTATTTAATCAATCATACCTAAGTGATGAACCTCCATAAAAATCCCAAACAGTGGGGTTTGGAAAGCCTTCAGGTTGATGAACACATCCGCATGCTAGGAGGGTGTCACACCTCAACTCTAGGGAGAAAGAAGCTCCCGTACACTCAGGATCCTTCCAGATCTCACCCTTGTACCTCTTCATCTGGTTGTTCTGTGTTCTTTATAATTCTTTATAATAACCCAGTAAACATAAATAAGTGTTTCTCTGAATTTTGTGAGCCATTTTAGCAAATTATCAAACTAGAGGGGGGTGGAGAGCCCTAACTTTATAGCCAAGTTGGACAGAAGTGTAAGTCCCCTAGGCACCCATTACTTACAACTGGCATCTGAAGTAGGGAGTGGTTTTTGTGGGGTACTGGCTCTAACCTGTGGGTTTATGCTAACTCCAGGTAGTTAGTGTCAGAATTGAATGAAATTATAGGATATGCAGTTGGTATCTGCAGAGATTAGGGAATTGGTTGGTGTGGGAAAAGTACCCTATGTATTTGGTGTCTGAAGAGTTCTGAGTAGAGGAACAGGTTTCTGTCATCTATATCCATAGCTGGAGTTATGGAAGAGAAGAAAAAGAATAACAGGTAAATAATATTTTCAAAAATAATGGCTGAAAATTTTTCAAAATAAAAATTGACTCAAGGTAATGAAACATAATATGTCTGAAGAATAGTAATCTAACAGAAATCCATGTTTAAACTCATCACAATGAAACTGCAGAATGTCAAAGATAAAGATGTGAAGAGCAGCCTGGAAAAAACAAGAATATATCATATAAAATGAACGAAATTCATATTGCTAGAAGGCTTTTTCATCAGTAAAAGTGATATCTAGAACTTCAAAATTCTGTGTGAGAATATCCTCTTAAACTTTTGTATCCTAGAAAAACAATCTTTCAAGAATAATTACAAATTTAAAATATTTGGGCATAAACAATATAGAGAGTTTCCCACCAACCAAACTTCAATAAAGAAACTTGTAAATCATCTACTTAAGGGGGAAGGAAAACGGTCCCACAAGGAATATCTACAGTGAGAAACAAATGAAGAAAAAAAAAAAAGGACATGGGTAGACAAAGAATAAATGTAACAAACTTTGTCTAAATAAATGAATAATGATGCTTAATTGGTATGGTTCAAAATGCAAGGTAAACTAATATCTGGGGCAACGATATTTCAGCTGGGATTAGAAGTTGAACTGTTCTAAAATCTGTTATTATTTGTGAAGAGAGTATATGACTAATAAATTTAATGGTTGACTTTGTAAGGTATGCTTGACAAAATGCAAATTCAGCCATTGGAAAAAATAGATACAGAGTATATGTTTTATAAACTAACAAAAGGATACAAACTTGGAAAAGAAAATATCATACCAAAACAAAGCAAGGAATAAGTAGGGAAACATTGGAAAAAAAGTGGGAAAGCACAAAATATCAGAAATATACCAAAGTATATTAAGAATAACAACAAATTTAAATTGATTAAATATGTCATTTTAAAAATTGATATATTCAGGAAAAATAATTCAGATACATGCTATTTATGAGAGACACACCTAAAGTCTAAGAACATGGAGAGTTTGAAAATAAATTGAGGCCATGGAAATGGTAAAAATACATGGTTTCAAAAATACTAGAAAAATACTTACAAAAATAAAGCTGGGAAGAGTTGTCAAAGTAGATTTTTAAAAAAGATTTTGTTTATTTATTTGAGAGAGGGAGAGAGAGAATGCACATGCAAGAGAGAAACAGAGTGAGAGGGAGCATGAGTGGAGGAGGGACAGAGGGAGAAGCAGGCTCCCCACTGAGCAGGGAGCCTAATGAGGGGCACTCCATCCCAGAGCCCAGGGACCATGACCTTTGATCCCAGGACCCAGGGATCATGATGTGAGCCAAGGCAGATGTTTAACCAACTGAGCCAACCAGCCCCTCACACAAAGTAGACTTTTAGACAAAAAAAAAAGTAAGAAAAAAATGAAGTTATTATAAAATGATGTATTTTAGTAAGGCAAGGGTTAATTACAACTTAAAATTTGTGTATGTCAAGTTAAAGAGCTTGGAAATATTTGAGAAACTCTCAAGGAGAAACGAAAAAAATTCAGGATCAAAGAGTTACTAATGTTATTAGCTTATTGTATAGTTGCCTTGTAATATGGAAAGTAGACTATCTCAGTTTTTCTCATGTTTTAATGTTCACATGAGAACGGACGAGAGATCATGTTACAATGCAGATACTGGTGGAGGGGGACTGTTGTGGGGACTGAGATTCTAAAGTTCTAGCAAGCTCCAGACTGGTGCTGATGTTGTTGGTGGACTGTGATTTAATGAGCAAGGACAGAGGAGAGGGGAAATCCTCTTTCAAGGTAGCTTCAAGGAGTCCACTTAATTATTAGTTTTATATCAATACATAGATTCCTGGAGGCTGGCAAAATGCATGGCTGATTATGTCTTGAAAGAGCAAAGCTGACGGCAAGGAGATCTTGGGGGTGAGTGTGCAGATAGATCTGTGAGAGTGGACATAAAATGTGTCGAGTAAGTGCCACCAAAAAGCACTCACGGCTGAAGAGGCATTTAGCAACCAGGTGGAAAATGTAATTTACCTGGAAGTTGTCCCCCTAGTCTCTGCTCCTGACCATTGGAGAGTTTGCACCAGGGGTCTATGAACAGAGTGGCTATGGAGATTGAGGCTCTGCATGAGCCCAGCCACACGGGTCCTCTCAATAAGCCCAATGTAAGTATTGCCACTTCGGTCAGAATAACTAAACTGCCAGGAGCAAAAATGGATGTTGAGCCCTTGATAGAGAACCATCCTACAAGACTAGGTAGCTCCATGACAACAAATGAGATTTGTGGGATCTCCTTTACCCTGAAAGGGGTTGGGGAGGCCAGTGTGAACTCACTGGAATTGCCAGATACAAATTTTCTTTCTCTGCCTGTAGTTCCTCTGCCAGCATTACCATCCAACAGTTTAGGAAAACCCTGATTTTTTGACAGATGATTGATAATTCATAACATCACCTCAATGGAAACACATATGATAAAATGGATGCAGCAGTGGATACATGACCTAAGACCAGTTAGACTGTTGTGATGCCTTTGGAAGGTCCAGTTACAACAGGGATTGACAAACATCATCTCTAAAAGGTCACATGATAAATATTTTAGGCTTCACATGCCACAGGGTCCATATTGCTCCTACTGATTATCACGAAGAACAATGATTTCCGCGAGATGAAGAGGACACCAGAGCATATCACATTACTTCCGTTGTCAACGAAAACAGAGAATGTGTAGCTTTAGCAGCTATGGTTTGATCAAAGGAAGACAATCAAGGGCTCAGACTTCTTTGGGATGAAAGTCTAGGTCACCCCACAGGAATGTGACCTGGATTACTGTAAATTTTGGCTAAGGAGAGAAATTATGAGTATCAGTTGAGGTCATGTAAACAATTGCAGTGCAGGAACTAGAATTTGTTACATTCATCTTCCCATATTATGTATCTGTGGAGATTACAGCTATTACCATGAATCCCCAGCAATAAAAAGGGGTTACTTAGGTCATAAATGGATTTGATTGATGCAAAACGTGGACTCTACCAGATGTTTTTGTTTATTCTCAATATCACCTCTGATTTCAGTTCTGGCTATGGTGGATAGTTTTGCATGTGTATTGATACTCTCTTTGGGAAAAGTGGCGCACTTAAAGAACATACTACAAAACCCCATATTCTGCCTGAGTCCCCTCCACTGTTGTGGCCATTGGTGGAAACTTACTTAGAATGTGTTACAAACCGCTGAGAAATGTGGGGGAGTTAATACTGCAGGTAATCCTTGGTTCAAGGATACAAAATCCAATGGATATGTGTCCTTACCTTCCAACCTTTGGGCAGTTCCTTCTCACCGGCTTTCTGTATAACTCCCAGGACGTTTAGCAGAATTGTACCCCTAGAAGCCACAGTGGTGATTTGGATTATTTATAATTATGTTGACATTCCTGACATCTCTGTATCGGTCTCCCTGAGTCTTCATTCCTACTGTTTGGGCTGATCTCCAAAATAAACTACCTGAATAAACATTTTATCTCAGCTTCTACTAAGTGGAAAATGAAGTTAAGAAAACTAATAAAATAAAAATGCCTCTAGTTTAAGATAAAAGAGTTTAAAAAGATAATGAGAAAATACATGAATAAATTTATAGCATTAAATTTGAAAACTTAGGAGAAATTCATTCTTAAAAAAACTGAAATAAGAAGAAATTGACCTCCTGACTAGTTCTACACTGTCAAAGCATTGGCTTAATCATTAATTTAAAATTCTTCCATGGGAGGAAAACAAAAGCAAAACAGAAACAGCCTGTCTGAGTCTGTCAAAATATTAAGAATATTTTTTGAGAGTCTGTCAAAATATTGAGGTAGAAAGAAAACAGAAAAATGGCATACTTCTTCAATTTGTTAAACAAGTTGGTAAAACCCTGACACCAAAAATGCTAAGTTCTCTTAACCAACTTCTTTAATCAAGTACTTTGATTACCAATACAACTTTCCATACCAGCCTATTAAAGGAGAAAAAAAAATCATATGCTTATTTCCATGGATTCAGTAAAGGTTGGATAATTTTCAATGCCTATTTATCATAAAAAGTTGATATAAAACTACAAATGAAAGGAGAACTTCTTGGACTTATAAACCTAAAGCAAACGATGAAATTACTGAAAACTTAAAGCAAACAATGATGGAACATTTAAAATATTATCTTTAAGGTCAGAAATAAATGTGTCACATACCTTCAATTTTATTCAACAATAGTACCTTAAGTCTCAGTTAACTTACTAATAGACACAAAAAAAGATATGAAATAAATTCACATCTCCTGTTACCTGCCAAATGGTGCACTATTTTTCAAAATCAAGGATTTTATTTTTGCAGGTGTGTGTGTGTGTGTGTGCGTGTGTGTGTGTGTGTGTGTGTGTATAACTGATAGAAAAGGATGGTGAGTGAAAGGAAAAAAATAAGACATGGGAGAAAGATGTAAATGGGAGATGGAAGTATTTGAGAAGGAGATGGTGCTGTCTGTGAGAAATTGTGTTTTCTCATCTCTACCCTGTGCCTCTTCTAGTAAGCACATCGCCCAGATACCCTCAGAAATCAAGTTTTGGATACACATTATGTTCAGTTATGTAAAGTTTGGCAGATGAGAGCGAGACAAGGGCCATCTGTGGTGGCTAGGTCAGGTCAGGGAGAACCAGGCTCCGAGGTGGCAGACCATGAGGCTAGTGTCCCCAGTGTCATGATGTGAGGGGCAGTTGTGGTCGTGGGAATTGAAAATAGGGTGCCGTGGCCTTTACCTCAATAACCCAATGGTTATCACCATTTCTGATCCTTCCCAGCCTTGAGTGTGCTTGTGTACGCTTACTTCCCGGGATCTATCTAGAATGGGTATCCACTTCCTGTGTGATGTCCTGGCTGATTTAGGGGGAGGATAGCATCCTGCTGCTGTCTGTTTTAATTTCTCTTCATGTTCCGTAGTTGTGGCTGGTCAACTGACCCCCTGAAACAGGGGATCCTTCTTTGCCTGAAGACAGTCTTTCTCACGGTGTCACACATCTGTTTATTGCTGCATTCTACATACACCTCTGCAGCTTCCTAAAATCATAACCTCACTGTTCTTATTTAAACGCCATTAAATACAAAGCCCAATTTAGGTAAAAAGGAAATCAGTCATATCTCAGGCATCGAGTCATCTCTTGGTTTGGTGACATGCCAGACTTCAGCACGTGCCTGCCAACTATTCATCTCTCTGTGTGCCACGACTAATGCATTTGCCAAACATTCCAGGTGTCAATACTTTACTTATGCTTTGTTGGAAAGGATAAAAAGAAATGCACTGGGAAATATTGCCAATTAAGAAAAATAGCTTTTTTAATGGGGACATGTTATTTTCTCCTTAAATTCCACTGGATACTTAGCTTTCAGATTTTCATATGTTTTACAGATTCAAAGATGATTTTCCAGTTTGGCATGTGCATCACTTGGCCACATTTAAACATGTGCATAAGAAAATATATTTACTGGACAGATCAGTCCTGGTTTCTGCCATATCGTCATTCCTCTATAGGAAACCGCTCCCTCCCTACAAAGAGCTGAGGGAATCCCCAGAGTGGCCCTGTTCAGGGCTTCATAATACACCCCAAAAGCCAATGTGATAGGTCCACTGTGAGTACCTAACCCAAGGACAGATAACACAGAAGATGGCCAGGGAATTATAACCTGTCTGATATTTAAAGCTCTACCTGAACAAGGATCGTGATGAGTAGCTTGGCCAATCAGATATTCATTCTCAGCCATTTCAACTGACCCCGATCCATTAGCAGCTACAAAAGTGAGGATATCTACAAAGCTGAGAAATTTGAAGAATTATGCCTGATCATTTTCCCCTCAACTTTGTATGATTTGAAAGTGGCTCTTAAAGCAACTTAAATACAGATTACCAACTCATCAGATGTGGAATATAGTAGATATTTTTAAAAAATATCATTTCATCTGAAACAGGTGTAGGATATTGTTCTTGTATTCACGATTCCCAAAACCCCTTACATTTGGTTCACAACAGTCATCGTTAGATCTAAATTGCTTCAACTAATTGGCACAGGATCTTAATTTCATATTCTGAATTCATCATACTTTTTCCATTTCTTGTCTAGATGATGCATCGTAGTAGACATCATATGTAAAATTGATTAAGCTATGTGCATGTGCAGAGATTAGATGCTGTTTGTACATATTTAAATATCTGACACAGAATGTATCTATGTGTACACACACATGCACAAGAAATGAAGCCTGTTACAACATTACTTTTTGGTCTTATCATGTCTTCAAGTCATGTTCACATTCTTGGAACAGTACAAGATATATATCCTATGTATGTCACATTCAAATTAATTACAGGTTAGGACACCATTAGCACTCAAATGGAATAAACTTTATTAAAGTACATATTTCCTTTCTCTGAAAAGTTTGCCTATTCATCTAAGCATAACAACAAAGAGCTATGTGGAAGCCACGGGATTCCAGACTAGCCTGCCAGATCAGCTTAATCAACTCTGGAAGGAAATGGAGTGACAGTTGTCCAAGCTAGATCACACTTCCATTCTCATCAAGTCGGTTAATCCTGCTCAACCAACTGTTATTGTGAAGAGTAGAAAGGATACTACCTTCTGGCAGCTTGCAGTACGACTGGGAAAACAAAAACATGTATAAAGAGGCATAATGCAATACAGGCTACAATAAGAATTAAAATAGAATTACAGGCAAATTACAAAGGCAAAACAAGGGAAGGAAAGATTCTTTTTGACCGGCAATACATGCCAAATGCTTGGAAAACATGTGACTTGAGTTTGACTTTAAAGATATGGAGGACTTCATTGTTTTCAACTCTGCAAGCAGATTATGTATTTTAACTCCCCTGACATGCACTATTCCGGCTCTCACTCAACATTTAGGTTGGCCTCTCTCCTTCCACCATCCTGTATCTATTCATAGATAATCCAAAATTTGACAGCATATCAGTTTTGCCCCAAAGCTCTCCCATGACACAGATCCCTCCTCATTTGATAGTTTGTAAATTCCACAGAGTTTTAAGGTATTTATACCCTGTTTTCTTCATATTTTTCATGGTTCACTTCAAGGTTTTGGTAGAAAACATTATTCTAATTTCCACCGACTTACTATCAATAAAATGACCCATAAACTAAGCAATTTAGGCATTGCTTTCATTCGCAAAGCTGGTAAGTTCTTTTTTTATTCATATTTACTAGATACCCTTGATGTATGTTTTACACATTTTTGTTATTGTTGTTGTTAGTTCAGTATACTGTTATGAGTCAAGAATTCTGTACTAATCACAAGACAGCATTCCTTCTTGTGGTGTAGCCTATGCTTATCTGTGGCAGAAAGGAAAAAGAGTATTTGCAAAGCAAAGCTTTAGATTATTCCAGCCAATAGACTATTCTCAATTATTGGATATTTTAGTCACAGAAGTTACAGACCTGAGTTATTCAGATAATTTCCCAAATGGTAGCATTTTAAAGTGAAGCAAAATGTCACACTTTAGTATGTGCAGAAATTGTCACCTCTTGTTGAATTTATTAGAATCTGAATAATATCACTAATTCTTCCAAGATATAATGATGCCACTTATTATGTTATTGGTGCAGTACATCAGGGACTGTCATAGAATTATCTTAAACTATATTGAATTGAATTTTAAATTCAATTATGTTGTAAGTTTTATCATCATAGACAAAATGCTAATTTTCTTTAACTGTGTTTTGCAATCTTATTACGAAAGGTCTAAAGCATTGTTTTGTCCCCCTTGGGCATCTTACCTTATTATATTTTTATGATCTTTCTCACCCATCCTATTTTTTTATTATTATTAATACCATTTAATATATTCTAAATGGTTACCTAGTGGCTTAATAAATTTTATAAGCCTCCCTGGGCTCCTCATTACTACTAGCAAGGAACTGTTTATAGAAGAATAATATTTATTGATGTGTGCTCCAAGTCTAGAAGGCCCCCAACAGTGTGCAAAACCAAAAACCTAAAACTCAAAACATTGCAAGCACAAAATAAGTTCTTGAGCCTAAGAAAAGTTCCTCCCATATTTTTTATCAATAGTTTCAGTGTTATTCATGCACATTTTTGAAGTGCATTTCAGTAAACAGCCTGTTGACTAACTGCCCTGGGTGGAGAGTTAAAGATCTGCTCCTCTGGGGACTATTGGAAATGGCTGTGCGCTAACTTTGACTTGAGCAGATGTGAAATGCTCCTATGATACATAAGATAAATAGAGTTATGACTAGCAGATAGAGCCAACGATGCTCCAAACTACCCTGGCATTAGTCCTCCTATTTCTGAGTAGAGTTGAAGTGAATTTTCTCAGCACCAACCGATTCCTCACCCAAACTCTCTGAGTGGATACATTTGTTAAATCTGCCACTAGAAGAAAACTGTAAATCAAAAATAAATGAAGCACTCAATCTATATAGGAAAGGAGAGTATCAAAAAAGAAATAGGGGCACCTGGGTGGCTCAGTGGCATAAAGCCTCTGCCTTCGGCTCAGGTCATGATCCCAGGGTCCTGGAATCAAGCCCGCATCGGGCTCTCTGCTCAGCAGGGAGCCTTTTTCCCTCTCTCTCTCTGCCTGCCTCCCTGCCTACTTGTGATCTCTGTCTTTCAAATAAATAAAATCTTAAAAGAAAGACTAAAATAAAAAAGAAACAAAAAAATACAAAAATGACAAGGTATAAAATGTGTAATGTTATGGCTATATATATAACTTTAAAACAGCATTATATTTATGATACTGAGCTATCATTCTATATATTTTTGTCAAAAATGTTTGATTAAAACATTTTATATTAAATATTTATGTATATTAAAAGTGAGAAAAAGTAGTAATTTTCTATAACAGTTATTTTAGAATTTAGAAAAATTCAAAGGGGATATTTATCTTTCATTGGAATTGCATATGAAGTTATATAATGGGAGACATGATAGGAACCTTAGAGTTCATCTAGACATTTCTGAGGTTTTGAGTGATAAAGACTAGAATTGCATCTCCCAAATCCCAGCCCAATCTTCTTCCTTCATGTCGTAATGCTCTTTTGGGAACCAGTATTAAGATAGGTCAGAGACCAAATTAAATATAGATTTAGAAAGAAAATACATGTACATGTACAGGTATCTGTTCACACATGTACACATTATATGGTTGCATATCATAGTGATTCTATGTAATTAGTGATTACAAATTTATAATACTAAATTGACATCCTGGATATTCTTTCATTCCCTCAAATGTCATTGAAGTCATTGCGTATGTGTGAGTGTCTGTGTAAGTGTTTAGGGGAGTTTATATTGTTTTATCTTAATCACTGGACCCATCAGGAATAAACATCATGTGTAAAAGACTCAATTGTCATATAATTCTGATTTTTTATTAAATAGAAATGTTAAGGGCGCCTGGGTGGCTCAGTGGTTTAAAGCCTCTGCCTTCGACGCAGGTCATGATCCCAGGGTCCTGGGATCGAGCCCCACATCGGGCTCTTTGCTCTGCATGGGGCCTGCTTCCTCCTCTCTCTCTGCCTGCCTCTCTGCCTACTTGTGATCTCTGTCTGTCAAATAAATAAATAAAATCTTTAAAAAAAAATAGAAGTGTTAAAACATATATGAGGATATAAATTCAAATACTGAGATCTATTTCTAAATTGATTATGGTGTTTTGCTTTTCTTTATTTATAGTTGACTTGCTCTCAATCAGTAATCACAGTAAATTTTTAGTACAAAGAACATGAACTTGACAACAGAAGATAATTCTCCAGCAGTGTTTCTGCTAGTCATGAAATTTCTTTCAACTGTCAAAACACATTCATATGCACCATTACTGTAAACTTCCAAGGAAGGAAACAACTTTTGACAGTTCTGCTGACATGTCTCATCTGATTTAACTGAATATATCAGAATAACCAAGTCACAAAGTAATATTTATATATTTTGTAGATGTGAAAACTCTTTTATAAAATGGAGAAGTTGTTACATTCATTGAGACTCCTCTGGAAATACAAAGGTTGATAATAAAATATTATTATTTTGATCATTGGTGAAAGAAAGAATATCTTTCTTGCTCAATTCCCTAAAAATATAACATGTAACATAACAACTTTGTTGTTCCTAAAATTTAAGTTCTTTCCAGACTATGGAACCCAAATTATATTGCATATTTGACCCAATTTCATTTTCTATATTTATCCTTTTCTCTATATTTATCCTTTTCTTCAAAAACAACCCTTGTTTTTGATAATTAAAAATAACATAATTGAAATACATTTGTAAATATATCTTCTCTTCATGCATTAAAAATTTCAATAAAGGTTTTCTGATTTTCATTTTTCTTTCTACTTTGTAATTCTTTAGTGAGAAAATATGCTTTTTTCTGTATATAATCTACTGCATGCTTTTTAATGTAACTTACAAAACTAAATCATACATTATTTGTTTAATTTAAACCATTTTGATCAATAAGTAATGATACTTAGAACAATGGAATCCTTCTTGTTGATTCTCTGAAAAGAACCAAAGTTGAAGTTCATATAAATCAGAGAAAAGGGATCCTCCCAAACAGGAAAAACTCAGGTAGAGATAGGATTCACACTTTCTCAGGTAGAGACTCTGTAAGCTTAGAATGTCCCATACTCTGGAAGGGACGCCTGGGTGGCTCAGTGGGTTAAGCTGCTGCCTTCGGCTGGGGTTGTAATCCCAGCGTCCTGGGATCGAGTCCCGCATCGGGCTCTCTGCTTGGCAGGGAGCCTGCTTCTCCCCTCCCCTCTCTGCCTGCCTCTCTGCCTACTTGTATGATCTCTGTCTCTCAAATAAATAAATAAAATCTTAAAAAGAATGTCCCATACTCTGGAAAGGGAGTAGACACCAGGAATTTCCTTAGGAATTCTAAAACCAACCAACGGAGATGTCAGTCACTACCCAACTCCTCTCCCCCAGGCCTGGGATTGAAAGCCAATGGCAACAAGATGTTTCTCCTAAGCTAGCATCAAGATAAGCCCTATTATTAAAAGAGCAACAACCAAAAAACTCTAACCAGTTCCAGTTTACCTGAGAAAAGCCAAGGCACATATCCTGTGGGTTTGGAGAAGTCTTTCTTATTTTGCCTTGGGAATTGAGATATGAAGTGGTGAAGGGAAATCTACTTTCTTGCTTCTTGTGATTTATTCTGATACGAAGCTGATCCGATGCACATAATAGAATTTTCTGTTAGAGCTCCCATTCAAGGGAGGAGCATGGGCTGTGGATTTACAAAAATGAAGCAGAGGAAACACGACCCAAGTAGTGACCTCTAGGGAGAAGGACTTGTGGGATGGAGGGAAGGGTGGGAGATCATGTGACTCTTTTCATTTGTCGTAAGTATGTATTATTTTATAATCAGAATAATAACTCACATTGGGAGAAGTACAGAAAAGAATCATGTTATAAAAATGGAATGCAAAACCTTACTTTGTATGCATTTTATACTGTGAAACTTGACATTGTAAAATCTTTTGCTCAAAAACAGCATTTCTGACCTTATAGACCCTGAACATAGGTTGCATTTTACAAGTGAGTATTACTTTACTGCCTGGTTATGGTTCTAATATAGAAAATGCTGATATGTATTTAGAGAAAATATTTACAGTACTTTAAAAGTAAGTGCATAATTTTCACATGCAGAATGTGCATAATTATGTGGTAATAACTAGCAGAAAGAACATTTCTTGGCAATTAGGGTCTGATAAAAATAACAGTACTACAGTCAGGTTACCTTTGCCAGCAGGCTATTTTTAGTATCCTAGGAAATGTCTCCTCATCAGTAGTGACTGGTATTAGAAATGTTGGCACAGCAACTTAAACAAACACACTTATGTTTGTGGTAAGTTGTATTAAACTAGAAATCCCCTGAAATGAAGTTCTTTAAGAAGTTTAGGCTGTCCCACCACAGCAGCTTTCTCAACCTCCACTGGACTGACATTTTGGATCAGAGAGTTCTTTTTTGGGAGGAGCTGATCTGTGCATTGTTTAGCAGTGTCACTGGCCTCTACCCACTAGATGCCAGTAGTTCCCACCAAACTGTGACAACCAAACATGTGTTCCCACTTTGGATGTTGCCAGATGTCCCCTGGGGATAAGTCACCCGAGCTGAGAATCATTGCTCCAGAGCCTTAAAGATATCCTTTTATTGTCTTTATTACCTTGTGCCCCTTTTGCCTATGCCTGAAGTTCTTCTGGACTATAATTTAGACATTTTAGAGGGTCATTGACATTTTCAGAGCAAAAAAACTCTTCTTAATCTAGGGGCTCTGGTAGGCAGCTTCTGAATTTCCATATAGTTCCAAAAGACGACTGAGAAAGAATTCACTACCATGTTTTAGTTGCGGCTATCATTGACCTCCAAAGAGTTTAAAAGTTAAGAGTCTATGGAAAGAAAGAAAAATATATCTTTGCCTCTCCCCCCCACCCAGATTATGTATTCAGACCTGCGTGGATTTCAATGACTCCCACCTACACTGTTATAAAGAAAATCAGGATTCAGTTCTTCATGTGTAGAAAAATATTCAAGAGCAGTAATTTTTTTTTAAGATTTTATTTATTTATTTGACAGACAGAGATCATAAGTAGGCAGAGGGGGCGTGAAGTGGGCTCCCTGCTGAGCAGAGAGCCTGATGCAGGGCTGGATCCCAGTACCCTGAGATCATGACCTGAGCTGAAGGCAGTGGCTTTAACCAACTGAGTCACTCAGGCGCTCCAGCATCAGGCATTTTTAAAGGAAATCATACATAAAGATTCATATTGGTAATGGTAATCATAGATACAAACATACATGTCTTATAATACATATATATAATTAGCATTCAAATGATGTTTCTTGTTTTATGTACTTTCCATATACAAACTTAGTTATCCCTGACAATAAATCTATAAAGTACTAGTATTTTCCTATTTAACAAATGAGAAAATGGAAGCATAAGAGACTAACCAGCCGCACCAAGATTCAAATCCAGACATATTTGGCTCTAGAATTCGATGTGCAATGAATCCTCCATTTGGCCTTTCACTGTGTTATGCTTCTTCTCAATAGAAAATATTGAAGCCAAGTATTGTGGAAAATGCTTTACATGTATTATTTTACTTAGTCTTCACAGGAACTACACAAGGTAAGTATTGTTATTTCTAAGTATTTGCAGATGAGGAAATAAAAGCTCAAGGAATTAACTCCTTCACTAGTAAGAAATTTAGTCAGTGGAACTCATGTCTGCAATCTAGGTCCTGATGACTTCAAAATCACTTAACATCTCTGCATCTTAACTTTTCTCTAAACTTAGGAAATTTTATTAGATTGCATTTAAGATGATATGCTAGCATGATATGCTAGATATGCTAGATTGATATGCTAGCATGTTCTTATTAAAATTTCAACTTCAATTTCAGGATAAATTTGTACAACTGTATTTCATTTAAAAGTGATTTTTCAGATAAAGCCCAGATATTAGCTTATAATCTATCATTAATTTTTAAATACTTTCTTACAGCCACTATATTTCACCTTACTAATGGCAGTAGAGAGTCTACAATTAGATAGAAAATAAATTAGGCCAAAAAAGAGAAAATATATAAAATACTGATTAACTCCATTTGTATGAAAAATAGAGTGGACTGGGGCACCTGGGTGGCTCAGGCGTTAAGCCTCTGCCTTAGGCTCAGTTCATGATCACAGGGTCCTAGGATCCAGCCCTAAATCAGGCTCCCTGCTCACCACGAGGCCTGCTTCTCCCTCTCCCATTCCTTCTGCTTGTGCTCCCTCTCTTGCTGTGTCTTTCTCTGTGTCAAATAAATAAATAAAATCTTTAAAAGAAAAAAAAAAGAGAAAACGAGAGTGGACATATGGGGTCTAATAAGCATTAGAATGGATTTGCTGAATGTTGGTTGCGCAGGTGTGTGGATTCCTTTTACTTACCTGTGATAATTTGTTCATCACAAATATTAAGCAATGGTTTTAGCTCATAAAACAACTAGCTAGCATTGTTTATATTAGTGAGGGCAGATAATATTGGGAATCACATGGAATTTTGTAGATATAATATTCAATGCTTGAGAAACACATTTAATATTTTGTAACTTTTGCTTTATAATAGAAAAAGGAGATCACATCAGCTTAAATTATTACCAATCTGGAAATCCTGTGCCTTCCTGAAAGGGCAGAGGGTGTGTGGGTCTCAAAGGATATTATTATACAATAAATGTTAAAGGAAGAGGGAATGCCTAAGCCAAAGAGAATCTTTACCTGCAAATCTACTTGCCAGCAGAGGATTTCAAAGAAAGGAGTGGGAGCATCAGTATCGGGTGCAAAGAATAAGAGGATGTGGGGCTGCTGGGTGGTTCAGTGGGTTGGGCCTCTGTCTTCGGCTCGGGTCATGGTCTCCGGGTCCTCGGATCGAGCCCCGCATCGGGCTCTCTGCTCAGCCGGGAGGCTGCTTCGCCCTCTCGCTGCCTGCTGCTCTGCCTACTTGTGATCTCTCCCTCTCTGTCAAATTAATAAATAAAATCTTTAAAAAGAAAATAAAAAGAATAACAGGATGTGTGGTTGGTAGAGCATTTAAAATCAGTAATAACACTGACTAAAATGTGGTCCTAACTTATCACCACACATTGGCAATCCCAAATATTGTCAATTATAAAATATCTTCCCCAAAGAAATTTTCTTTAAAGATTTTATTTATGGGGGTGCCTGAGTGGCTCAGCAGGTTAAAGCCTCTGCCTTTGGCTCAGGTCATGATCCCAGAGTCCTGGGATGGAGCCCCGCATGAGGCTCTCTGCTCAGCAGGGAGCCTGCTTCTTCCTCTCTCTGCCTGCCTCTGTGCCTACTTGTGATCTCTATCTGTCAAATAAATAAATAAAATCTTAAAAAAAATTTTTTTAAAGATTTTATTTATATATTTGAGAGAGAGAGCACATACATGCATGCATGCAAGAGTAGGGAAAGGGGCAGAGAGAGAGAGAGTGAGAGAGAGAGAGAAGCAGGCTCCTTGCTGAGTGTGGAGCCAGAGGCCTGGCTAGATCCCAGGACCCTGATATCATGACCTGAGCCAAAGGCAGATGCTTAACCAATGGAGCCACCCAGGTGCCCCTATCCTAAAGAAATCTTGTTAGTCTAAATTATACTTTCTGACTTTTTATAATATGTGTTGCAAAGTAGCATATTTTTATTACTTATCCTTTAAGAAATATTATATACTATATCAAAGTTAATTTCGAAAATTCTCAATTTTATCATCATCCTGGAATGTACAGACTCAGCTCCTTTCGAAAATAATTTCTTAAGGGTTTGGAATTGTTGGATATCACCTTCAAAGCAACTTGCATCTCAAGTCACTGACAGCACTGATTCTTGCTTTTTAAACAGTAATTTTATTTAATAATAGCATAATAATTTATAATTAAGAAACAAAGTTGAGTTACTTCAAAACTGTTATTCTACATGACAACTTGGAGTTTTGATTTGCCTTTAAGGGTTTCAGACATTTGAAAGCTGCTGTAAGAACCTAAAGAACAAAAGCATAAACTGTATTTTAATTTCTGGAATTTATCACTGAATTGGATTTTTGGGAGTCTATGCCAAATTTATCCTTACATTTAAGACTTTTCCTATTTCTATATCTGAGGTTCATGTAAAAGGAACTGTTCAAATTTGAAATTAATAAAATTATTATTTTATCCCTGTGACAATAGGTTGACTAATTTGTCTGCTCTGTCTACCGAACCTGACTACATGAAGAAAATCAGTTTTGACAAATAGTGACAAATTTGTAAACGTTAAGGCTAAAAGCAGAGCCTGACTGGCTTAGTCAGGAGGGTATGCGACTCTTGATCTTGGGGTCATGAATTTGAGCCCCATGTTGGATGTGGAGATTACTTTTTAAAAAAGGCTAAAAACAGAAGCTGTATGATTTCTTTCATTATTGCAGCTAACCAAAATATAAATATAGGTTTGCCTCTTTTATCAAAACATAAATTAATGTAATTAAAATATATCAATCAAAAACACATTTTCTCCTTTAATGCTGTAATTCTTTAATTTTTACATAGTTCTATATACGAACTTCAGCAAAAGACACTTCTCAATGACTGCATATCCTTTATGGCAATTATTTATTTTTCATCACTTCCTGATTACTACTAAATGTAAGTTTATCATATAAAGGTGGAGGCTTTATTCTGATCCACTCTGGGTGTCAAATACATTAGCTATGCCACTGCTAGAGGGAAAAAAAAAGCTGATTTCTAATATTTTTTGGAGACACCTAATTGAAAAAGAAAAATCTGTAATCCTCAGCAAATATGCAAAAGATACATTTATGCTGTAGGAAAGGCACTTTATCTGGAAAAGTTCAGGAAGAGCCTGTGATCACTTTAGTGAGTCAGTATAGAGGAGATTCATACACAGAGACAAAATTTGGATGAAAATGAAAAAAAAAAAAGAATTTTCACTAAAATGGTCTTCCAACTCCATTTTAATTCCTAAGGTTAAGTATTTCTTTTCTGAGACTTTCTCAACTAAAAGAAAATACAAGTGTGTGTGTAATATGAAAGGGGTAGCTCTCTTCTCAGGCAGATGTTGCTCTTTTTTCCTCTAGTTTCATTAATATAAAACATCTAGGTGTATTTATTTCTCAGAAAAAACATAATCAGACCTATATTTACACAAAGGCATCTTTAAGATAATAATACTGCAGTTGTATTATAATCTAAAGTATGGGGGGGAGCAAACTTTGCTTGATTGTTTAGACCAAACAACAATCCTATAACAGAATATTTATTTGCTTTTTTTTCCTATTCTGTGTTGCTGCTATACATAACTCACAGACATTTCTACAGACAGCAATTTAGTTATAATAACTCATCATGTACTATCTCTGATTTTGGTTTTAACATGTCTTTTTTCAAACAATTGTATTATTAAGAGTGTAATGTAAGGTCTGAAATTGAGGCCCAGTATTGTGTGCTGCCTTGACATGTACTGAAATATGGAGGGTGTCATCTGACTTACCCACAAGCTCTCCTCCTCACTCTGCTCCCTCAGGTAAGGTTCCCTAACTAAGCACTCCTCCCCTTATCTGAGAGTAGTAGCAGGTTTCTGTTCCCAGAAAGCCCCTACAATCATGCAAACAAGCCAATCACATCCTCCCGCAGGAATCAGGGAGAATGCACTACCCTCTTGATACTATAAAACTTGCCTCCTATGGTTCCTGATGGTTCACTCTGTTCTTTAGTGCAGCTGCCATGTGGCTCTGTGTGAAGTGTGGTGTCCTCCTCCCCTAGGCTCTGGGTTAATGTGACTCATCAAGTGCCCTCTTATCTGCCAGCCGGTAGGTGTCCTGCGTTTGAGCCATCTTCATAATCCTATAGTGGGAAACCTATCCTCACAAATGGAATGAAGAGGGTAATTAAACAAACAAACAAAAACCTACCATAACATTTATTACTATGCATGTCTCTGTTTGAATGGATGGTTGTGTTATAGACTTTGTAGTCTATTTATAATTGGCTATTCATCATTTTTTTTAATTGACTCATAAAATACTTCAAAACATGCCAGTTATCCTCTTAGGTTTTGAAAAATCTATTCTGTTATTGTGGAAGTAGTACATATATCCTCCTCAAAAATGGAAACATGAAAAAATATACAGTCTTCACAGAAAAAAAAAGCCATATTTGGGTAGCAATAGCTGTTAGGGGAAAAAATAAGAAAATTAATGTGCCTTTAGGTATTAGTGTACATACCTATTTATATCAATTTATATCTATTATATTCATTTATACCCATTTATTATATCCATGTATTATACCCTTTATATCCTTATCCATGTTATATCCATTTATATCTGGTGTGTGTATATATCTATTTATATCCATTTCCTTCCTGTTTTTACTTCTTTCATTTTCTTGTATCAACTAAATATTACAGAGTCATGTTTCCTTACATATTTACATTACTCCTCTCTAGTCTTATTTTACCCATCTTGTGCATTATTCCCTTATTCTATTGGAGATAAGTTGATATGTAATTCACAAAGTATCTGCCAGAAGTATTAAGATATTTTTAACTCTATTTTTTTTAATCTTTTTTTTTCAAAGATTTTATTTATTTATGAGAGAGAGGGAGAGAGAGCGCGAGCACAGGCAGACAGAGTGGCAGGCAGAGGCAGAGGGAGAAGCAGGCTCCCTGCCAAGCAAGGAGCCAGATGTGGGACTCGATCCCAGGACGCTGGGATCATGACCTGAGCCGAAGGCAGCTGCTTAACCAACTGAGCCACCCAGGCGTCCCTTTAACTCTATTTTTTAAGTAGTAAACACTTTGTTAATAATAAATTGGGGTATAATTATATATCTGTAAGTGTGTGTGTGTGTGTGTGTGTGCATGTGCCCATATATATGGACATATATTTGAACTGGTTCTAATTGTTTAAAAATTGTGGGTTTTGGGGGGGAATAATTTTTGATTCTTATTTTTCTCTATCAGTAATACATTTCACATAAAAAAGACAACCCTCAGTAAACTTTATGAGTCAATCTGTGTTCTAGACTGAGTGTTACTGGTTTTATTATGTGTGACATGATCAGAGGCGAAATAATTTGTGGCACCTCAGTCATGTGCAATAACCATCTCACATCAAAAAGCAAATAACCAATCTTTTACTATTACACGGTTCATAAGAACTGTGGTTACTAGACCTGAAGCGGCAAGCAAGCATGAAATGTAATATTGTTTAACACCTGATGTAAAAATTGTTTGTGGAGGAAGGGAGGAAAAAGAAAGAAACATCTTAAAAGGAAAGGGAGTGGAAAGTTGGTAGAAGGAGAAACCCTGGAGAAATGTCTGAGAAAGTGCATTACTGCAGCCCTGTATTCTGCTGACGATCGCCTCAATTCCTGGGACATGGAACTGACCAGACAGCAATTGGTAAACTAACCACGGAAACTTGACTGGGCCTGGGTTTTCTTCAAAAGAGTGGGGAAGCTTTGATATGAGAGGATCTCTATTGCAAGGAGCCTGGAGAATCTAGAAACACTCTATGTTGATCACGTTTCTGCAAGGGTCATCAATCTCTTCTGACATGAAAATTAAAAGACTTGAAATTGCATAAAATATTTTAGAAGAGTAAGATTTATGATAACTTTACTCACTGAAGGGAATGCTCAAGACAGAATTAGACTCGGTATTTTTTTAGTGAACTTTAATGTTTGTAAAGGAACGAGAGAAAGTAGTGAAAAGCTTTTCTTTTCTAATGGTTGTTAAGTGCATGAAAATGATTAAAAAATTTGCCCTAGAAGGATTGGCTGAAAAGATAAATGGACATCTGTGAAGTGAGAAGAAACATATTCATAAACTTTGATATACTAGTTACTTTTAAAAATGACAACTCAACAATTACAAATGAAGTTAAGACTTATTTCCAAGGAAAGCTGTCAATTCTGAAGTAAATTATTTTTGTAACTGTAATCATTTTATGACTGATAAATAAACTAGGTTAGTAAGTATAAGTATGAAACTATTCCCTAACTGTATTTTTTTTTTCAATAAGTAAGTCATGGACATTTGCTTGAATAAGAGCTAAGCTTAAAATTATATTGTTTTCTATTAAACTGTGAAATGTATATAATTCAGTGAATATTTATTGGACTACTATTGTTCTCAAGATACAGCTATGTTTGTCAGAGAGCTGCAAGTTTAATATTCATAAAAATCACAACATAATTGCAATTAAAACCATACATGATAATGTTGTTAGAAAATATGAATTAATTTATGTGGGATTACAAGGAGGGAAACAGTAGGCATATAATAGAATTTTTACAAACTTTAGGAAGGGTGGTTCATTCAAGCAGCAATTTGGACTTAGCTACAACAGATGGTGTAGTTATGAGTGGGCCAGGGGGAAGGTCGTGACAGGATGACCATGAGGAAAGGGAGGCCAAATTCCTGGGCTTTGGGTCCATTTCTACAGAAGGATGGGCTTCTTATAAGATATGAGAAAAAGTTAAGTGTTGAAGAAGTAAGTATAATGGAAGATGATGAGTGACAGCCTGTATGTAATTTTAATCTTTTAAGCAGTAGAAAACCGCTATAAGCTTGAACCACAGGATCATGTGAAGGACTGATACTCTGAAGAGATTTTTTAATGATCTATTTTCCCTGAGTGGGGGATCTCCATCTCGCCTAGAATTTATGTGTGTGTGCACAGTGGTTTGGGTTGATACCTGAGTTTTCTAAACTAGATTCTTCCACCAGGGATTTCTGATGGAAATCTCTGTCTTAAGGCCAGTCTTTTTTACATTGTTTCTGGCGAAGATATTTCTGTCACTTAAAATGCCCAGTTCATTCATCAAGCTACTTTTAGACAATTTAGAATATACAGAAGATTTTGTTTAATTTTTACTACTTTTCTTGTTATTATTACTATCATTGTTAATTTATTACTGACTCTGTCAATCTACTTTATTATCAGATTAGAATATAGTTGGCCCTTGAACCATGGCTGGGGGTTAGGAATGCCAAACCCCACATAGTTGAAAATCCATGCATAACTTTTGACTCCCCCCAAACTTAACTAGTAATAGTCTACTGTTGACCAATAGCCTTACTAACAGTTGGTGAGCACATATTTTATATGCTAGATATATTATGTACTGTATTTTTACAATAAAGAAAGCTAGAGAAAATAAAATGTTACTAAGAAAATCATAAGGAAGAAAAAATATGTATAATACTGTACTGTATTTACATTTTTTAAAAAATCTGCTTGTATGTGCACCCATTCAGCTTAAGTCTGTGTTATTTAAGAGTCAACCGTACTTCATTTTAGATTTTAATAACATTAGAGACTATCTTTGCCCCAAACCATGGAAGATGAATGAAGAATTTTCTCCTGGTTTGCTCCATTAAAGCCCTTTATTTTCTCCAAAATAACCAGTTTCTAAAACCTTCCCTCTAGGAATAGCTTTCCATTTCCCACATGAAAGAATTGCTTTAGCAACTCTGAGTTTGGAAGCAAAAATCTTCCTTTTTTCGTGTTTTCTTTACTCAATGGAGCAGTAGATTAATAGATAAGAAAGCCAATAATAACAGGAGTGTTGATATCTAGATGAGCAATGTCCAGAAGAAATAGAATGCAAAATTCAGATGAAACTTTTAATTTTCTAGTAGCCACATAAAAAAAGAAGAAATAGGTGAAATTAATTTTAATAATATATATTTTTAATTTGAGCTAATAAATTCAATTTCTCTCACTCACTTATGGTAACCACAAATCTATTCTTTGCATATATAAGTTTGTTTTTTGTTTTTATTTGTTTGTCTTGTTTTTTTGTTGCTTTTTTTTATTCCACACATAAGAGAAGTAATAATAGTTTTTGCCTTTCTCTGTCTGACTTATTTTACTTAACATAATGACCTCAAGGTCCATTTCATTATTTATGGCTGAATATTTCCGTGTGTGTGTGTGTGTGTGTGTGTGTTAATTTATTTAATGATTCGTCCATTGATGTACATTTAGGTTGCTAATGTTCTAAGTAAGTGTTGGTTGTAAACCAGTATCTTGGCTATTGTCAATAATGCTACAGTGATGTAGGTTATTGTCACGATTAATAAAATTGAGGGGCGCCTGAGTGGCTCAGTTAAGTGGCTACCTTTGGCTCAGGTCATGATCTCCAGGTCCTGGGATCAAGCCCATGTTGGGCTTCCAGCTCGGTGGGAAGTCTGCTTGTCTCTCTGCTTTTGCCTCTCCCCCTGCTCATGCTCTCTCTCTCAAATAAATAAATAAAATCTTTAAGAAATAAAAAATTTAAAAAAGATTACTAAAAATTTATTACTAATGGTAATAATATATTTTGTTTAACCTTATATATTTAAAATATTCTCATTCAATATGTAACTGATAATAAAATTATTACTGAGGTAGCTTACATTATCTTGTTCATGCTATCTTTGAAACCAGGTCTATATTTAAATTTATTGCATATCTTATTTCAGATTAGTGCTCAATAGCCACATGTGGCTCATGACCACTGTATTGGACAGGGGGGCTCTAGGTCATTGTTTCCATTTCCTGGCAGAATAAGAAATGATTGAGCTATAAGTGAATTTTCATTGTATAAGTTCTAATCTATAATTTCTATAGATTCAATTCCAATAAAAATCTAGCCAATTGTGACCGTTTTGAAAAGACTCTAGAAGGACATATCATTAAGATACTAAAGATAATTTTTTTTCCTTGTCTTTTTGTAGGAAAAAACCCAAGATGGCCCAAACTATTCACCTATCATAAAGGAAGGCTGGTGTTTTTGCTTTACAGTTTTAACCAAAGAGGAGCTGGCTGTGTTAGGGAGAGTTCATACAGGAGGAGAGTTGAAGAAATTCATACACTGAAACCATGTCCACCTTTTCTCAATTGGATTTCATACAGAACTAAGTTCTTTCTAATCCACTCCTATCATTGGTCAATGCATAGATAATTTCATTTTATTTAGTTAGCCAATCAGTTATTTTCAATAGTATAATGTTGATCCACGAATCTATCAACACTCAAGAAATCTAGAGTCTTGACAATAACTTACATGGAAACCATATGGTTCCACCTTTCGTCTTCCCAAAGGAAGCATGTGATCTTCACTCTAGCATGATATTGACTCCTATGTTCATAATTCCCTCATTTTCTATTTTTATGTAGTTTTATTGAACCCACCAAAATTTCTAAAAATATGTACTTTATTCATGTCAATTTTATGAATATGTTATGTTGTATGCAATGTTATATATTTCACTTTTAACCCTTCACAACTTTATTTATCCATTCTTCCACTGATGCATGCTTACTTTGCAGATTGTCACTGTTGTGCACAGAGCTTCTGCCAATATTTTTGTGTCTTTCTTGATGTGTATAATATCCATTATTCCTTTTTGTTCAATAATTCGACACACTTGAATCATCTCCCACCATGTGTCACATACATTTGCCTGCAATGTTATCCTTTTTTAGCAAAACATATGATTCATAATGTTCTCTTTGACAATGAGGGTCTACTTAGAATTTCAGGGCTTCTCAAAAATATGTGATTTATATGGTTTCACTTACTTGTGGAGCATAAGGAATAACATGGAGGGCATTGGGAAAAGGAGAGAAGGGAGTTGGGGGAAATCAGAGTGGGAGATGAACCATGAGAGACTATGGACTCTGAGAAACAAACTGAAGGTTTTGGAGCAGATATGGGTAGGGGATTAGGTGAGCCTGGTGGTGGGTATTATGGAAGGCATGTATTGCGTGGAGCACTGGGTGTGGTGCATAAACAATGAATCTTGGAACACTGAAAAAAATAAAATAAAGTTTTAAAAAAATGTGATTTATGATTGTTGACTTTGATAACATTGAGAGTTCCACAAATTTGTGTAATACTGACAGTGACAAGTAGTTTTTGACCTGTTTGGATAACTTCTTGAGAACAAACTAAAATTTTAGCAAGGAGGAATACAACTTTTAAAGGTGGTAAATATTATATGTGTTTGAGAGTCTTAGTAATGATTCATCTAACTTAATATTTCTTTTTTTTTTAAGATTTTATTTATGTATTTGACAGAAAGAGAAATCACAAGCAGGCAGAGAGATAGGGGAAGTAGGCTCCCCGCCGAGCAGAGAGCCCTATGTAGGGTTCAATCCTAGGACCCTGAGATCATGACCTGAGCCAAAGGCAGAGGCTTAACCCACTGAGCCACCCTCAATTAAATCTCTCTCATTTATCTGTTAAGTACTTCCCTAACTTTGTTCAGTATTATACTCTGAGAAACTGAAACTACAACTCATCTTACTCTCCATTAGATTTTCTTTCAAATCTTCATTCAGCTAATGCATTAGTCTCTCAAACTAGTTTTTGCCAAAGTTTGGCTTCCAGATTCTTACTCATAGGCAGGATGGAGTAATCTGAACATCACAAAATTTGGAATGAAAAGACCAGATCTGTGTGACGATTCTGGGAAAATATCCAAATTTCACACACCATCCATTCCTCCAATCCCAGGCAGAGAATGACCCAGTCAGGGATTTTAGCAATTGTGGTTGGTCAGGAAGTAGTTTCTCTGGGTCTGCAATTTAAAGATTTTTATTTATTTATTTGACAGACAGAGATCACAAGTAGGCAGAGAAGCAGACAGAGAGAGAGGAGGAAACAGGTTCCCCGATGAGCAGAGAGCCCGATGCAGGACTCCATCCCAGGACCCTGGGTTCATGACCAGAGCCAAAGACAGGCGCCCTGGGTCTGCAATTTAGATAAGCATTCTTTCTCAGGGCAATCAGGACTTTGAGATCTAGATAGAAAGCCACTTCAAAGTCAGTTGAGGAAAATCAAGTAAGGTAAAAATGAATTTAAGGTGAAAGTAAGTTGGGTGTAAAGGAAGAAAACTGAAGGATTACAAAATGCAGTGGTGGGTGTGACCCTTTTAGGCATGGATGCAAGTGTTATAGACCCCTGGTCTAAGCAAGGCCCAACAGAAACAGGTCTTAACAAAAACAATATATTCTTACCATCAACTAATTAAGAACACATTCAGAAGCTTGAGCATAGGCTAAAATATTTCTTTTTCCCCCTCTAAAACTGACTTTAGCGGGATCATTCTGCAATGGCTTTACAAGCTTCTTCCTTGCTTGGAATCTTCTTCCACCTTCCTCTTCTCCCAAAGTGTGACTCTCTATCACCCCAAGGACCCAGCTCCACCCTCTGGCCACACAACTAATTCAAGTCTAGGATGACAGACTCCTTCTTTTGGTCCATCCTAGAAAAGAGACTGTAGCTTGTAGACATTAGTGTAGGAGAACTTCCAGAATGAGATATCAAAATACAAATATATCTTTTCCTGTAATATCAAAAAGAATTCCTTTTCCCATTTAAATAATAAGGTTTAGTGACAAACAGATGAACGTAGCAAAGAATCTCCTTCTGCCATATGTGTATTAGTTTGTCTTTAAGGACCTCAAACAAGACAGATATAATTTTTAGTCAAATTATACAGCCTCTTGAGCCCCACATCTGGCTCCCTGCTCAGTGGGGAGTCTGCTTCACTCTTTCCTTCTGCCTCCCCCCACTCCTGCTATCTCACTTGCTCACTCTCTCTCAAATAAATAAATAAAATCTTTAAAAACAAGAAATTATACAGTTTCTTTAAATCTTAGTATTACAATTCAAAAAAGCACTGAATTGTAATTACTTATAAATATGAAGTTAAATATCATATTATGTAGATACTGGAAGTAAACATTAAAATAATGAAAAGAGTTGAAAGTAATTGTTACTGAAAAAAGGGAATATTTGGAAAGAACTCATGGAGCAAAAGTGCTGTTTTCTTTTTTTTTTCTTTTAAAGATTTCATGTATTTATTTGACAGAGATCACAGGTAGGCAGAGAGGCAGGCAGAGAGAGAGGAGGAAGTAGACTCCCTGCTGAGCAGAGAGCTTGATGGGGGGCTCAATCCCTGGACCCTGGGATCATGACCTGAGCCAAAGGCAGAGGCTTTAACCCACTGAGCCATCCAGGCTCCCCTAAAAGTGCTGTTTTCACAATTTATAGCTTTTTCAAAAATTACACATTACCAAAAATGAAAATTAAATAAAAATAAGGTATTTTTGGTAAAATGTGTATGAATGAAACACTGTCATATCTTTACTGTAATATTTACAAAGGAAAAACTGACTTAATAAAACCAATTTGGAATAATTTTACATAGGATATTGTGAAGATTGAATATTTTTCCAGTATCTTACATAAAGATGTGATCATGGATAGATTCAGTGTTCTTTCTGAAAAATTATTTTCTAATGGAAATTTACCAAAATTTGTATAATTCTGAAGAAAATAATTATATATTTAAAGACACAATGAAAACATTTATTGAGTCAAATGAGACACATAAACAGAAGGGAAAATATCTTCTACTCATTTAATGATTGTTTAATGGAATTGGTATGATTTGAAGTGGCTCTCAAGCTGACCTAAAGAAAAATTTCAATATTTTAATATTTGGTAAGATTTATTTATTTATTTTGAGAGAGAGAAAGACTTGAGGTGGCGGGGGCAAAGGGAGAGGGAGAGAGAATCTCAAGTAGACTCTCCACTGAGCATGGAGCCTGATGTGGGGCTCTGTCTCATGACCCTGAGATCATGATCTCAGCCAAAACTAAGAGTGATGCTTAACTTACTCAGCCACCCAGGTGCCCTGAAAAGTTCAACATTTTAAACAGAAAACAAATAAACAAAACCAACATTGGCAAAAGCAGAAGCTGGAAAATACAGAATTCAAGATGGGAATTAGATTTAGAGGTTTTTTTGGAGTACAGAATTTGTGTCATGGATTGTTGCATGATAAGAGCACAACAGTGGTTAATAGCTGAAATAATATTGTGTGGTTTCTTGAAAATGGGTAATAGTGAGTTCTCATATTATTGTATCACTGCAAATTCCTGTTATATACTCAGCATAGATAAAGTTTTCACTTCATTTTAAGAACTAACTTAAGAGGAAAACACTGAAGTTTTCCCTTTGTTATTTCAGTAAAGAAGGTTCAGATAAATTATAATAAACATGTTACTCTACAGGCTACTGGTGAAGGAAAGTCTGGCCGTAAGTCTACTGGAGTCTATGCAATCTTCTTCAAAGCCACAGAATTTATGTCATTCAGAATCAGTTGTGTTAATAAATATACGAAAAGAATGTCATTGATTTTTGACTTCTAATTTAATGGATCCCAGTTTTGAGTAGAATGTAGTATAATAAGTATAAGTATCAGAGCTCAAACAATAAATGTCAAGTGTTCAGATCAATTAGGTATCATTAGAGATTGAATAAAAATAGCTGAAAGGGAGTTGCCTTGGGTGGTTCAGACAGCTAAGCACCTGCCTTGGCTCAGGTCATGATCCCAAGGTCCTGGGATCAAGTCCTGTATCTGGCTCCTTGCTGTGCTGTGCTGTTTCTGTCTGCCTGCCGCTCCCCCTGCTTGTGCTCTCTTTCTCTCTGACAAATAAATAAATAAAATCATTAAAAAGGAAAGTAGCTGAAAGGGTTACCTTAACAAGGTGTTTAATTTGGAGATTTTTTCCAGTGCAAATTCATCACTCATTAGAAGACAATGATATTTTTACAGGGAAAGAACATGATATCAAGCAAAGAGCACAGTATTCTCTATTGATCTGGGCAGAAAAAATCAAGTTGATTTAAAGGAGATACATAATGATTAGCTCATCCAGCCAGAAAAAAATAGTGAATTTATTTATTTTTGACGAGTTCATATTTCAAGTACTATCAGTTGATATTGTGGAAGACCAATACACTGGACATTTAAAGAATTTTTTTTTTCAAGCTAATACAATAGGAAGAAAATTCATTAATGAGGAGCATCTCAAAGGAAAGGAAAAGGTCCAGGTTATATAAAGTCAGATACAAAAGAGCTTTGTGATTAGCTTTCATTATGGTATCTTGGAAATTATGTTATGGCTGATATAAAACATAATGGCTGTTGTAGTAAGATTTGTCATTAAATAAAATAATTTAATTGTTTTAAACACAAATTTACATTTTTAGTAATCTTAAACATTTAATTGAATTAATGGTAGCTTATGCAATTAGTAAACCTGTTTAAGTTTAGGAAGAACATAAAACATAAGTTTAGGGAGAATAAAAATGTGACTTGTATTATATTTAATATCCAATATTATTATGTTGGAGCAAATATAGCTGTTTTCTACTAAACCATAATTACTAAACTAATTTTGTTCTTCAAAGATGTACGTAAATTATATGAATGTGAAGTCTTAAAATCTTTCCAAGTTAGGTTCTGTAAGTATATATTTACTAACATATTGAAAATTTAAAAGTTCAATTTTCTTATTTTCCAGGTTTTTAAAGAATATTCATTTTATTAAAGCACTTCTGTATCTCTAAGCCAATCAGAAAAGATCTTTAAGAAATTATAACTCTGGGGTGCCTGGGTGGCTCAGTGGGTTAAAGCCTCTGCCTTCGGCTGAGGTCATGATCCCAGGGTCCTGGGATCGAGCCCCACATCACGCTCTCTGCTCGCAGGGAGTCTGCTTCCTCCTCTCTCTCTCTCTGCCTACTTGTGATCTCTGTCTGTCAAATAAATAAATAAAATACTTTAAAAAAAGAGAAATTATAACTCTGCCTTAGTAATACCATTCTGAGATAAGAAAATACTACACACTCATACCATGAAAGGTGAAGACCTTCCTAAATTACAAATCTTGAGACAGACACAGATAGAAAGACATTTTATAGCTTTGAGTCTAAAATTTCAGCCTAGGTCAAACATAAGAAATACAAAACATACCAGTTCAGATATTCACTTCTCAGTGGACATGAAATTCTTAATTGAGTTCAGCCAAAATAGATACATAGACAAACAGAAAATGCTAACAACCCAGATCCTCTGTTATTCTTCACCCAACAGAGACAGGAGCTATATAAACCATTAATCCATTTACAGACATCACAAAATACTCATAATACAACAACACATGAATGAAACTGGCACTTGAAATCAAGTGAGTGCTCAAAAATAATCAAAATCAAATTCTTACCATTCTACCAACAGATGAGTGTCTAGAACACAGGGTCAGGAGCTAAACTCACTATTGGATCCCTGGACTGTTATTCAAGAATAGATAGAACACAGAGGGTGTTACTGGGTGGAGTAAACAGGGACTCAAAAGTGAAGTCCAATACCATTCAAATCATGGAACAAAACTGTGAAAGAATATGGACTGGGTATATAGAGAGACAATTTTATTCAGGCTATTGCAACAGGAAAAAGTGTCCATTAATGAAGACCACATCAAAGAAAAGCAGAGGGACCCAGAGTTTTATGGAAGGTAAGCAATGGCATAATCAGCTGGTCTCTTGGCAGTTACCAGGAAGAGAGATGTGTCTTACCTGATCATTGTTATGGTGTAGAGATGGATTTTCCTTCAGAGATTGGCCTATTTTAGAAAGCTTAGTTGTTTTGTGCAGTCAGCATTTCTAGGAACATGAAAGGGCAGGGATTTCTCTACCATTGTTGCTTTCCAGGAACACAGGCTTCAGATAAAAGTCAACATTGTTGCTATCTTCTGATAATTGTGAATGGATGCCCCTAAAAAAAAAAAAAAACAACATTTTTCTATCACAAATGATACAGTAGTAGTAGTAGTTAGAAATCATAGACTCATTTTAACAAAAGATGAACTGGAAAAAAAAAAGGAAAGATTTTTGGATAGCTTTGACAATTAGTTTTTTAGATGTGTTTATTTCTTTTTTGGTGATTTTTAATTTCTAATTATCAATTTTAATTGTCAAAACTAAAGTTTCTATTCCTATTTTCTGACCATATAAATACTCATTGTAGTATATCGGTAACTACGAAAGCATAAAATAAAAAAATAATAAAATAAAGTCACACGTGTTTCTACCATTCATTAGTATTGAATAGCAACATTTTCTAGTCATTTTCTATAAAAGCTATAGAACTGGGGCACCTGGGTGGCTCAGTTGGTTAAGCAACTGCCTTTGGCTCAGGTCACGATCCCGGAGTCCTGGGATCAAGTCCCACATCAGGCTCCCAGTTCCATGGGAAGTCTGCTTCTCCCTCTGACCTCCCCCCTCATGCTGTCTCACT
>RCUC01058469.1:0-11325 GCA_003697995.1 Taxidea taxus jeffersonii | reverse complement strand
CTATATTAGTCAACACACATTCCATTAAAAGTCACCTTTATTTCATATTGCATATTCAGAATTTACAAGTGGCTGATGCTTCAGCATCATGGAAATACTTAACAATTTGGAGGGATTTTGATGTTTACTTTAAAAATGTGCTTACTATTATAAATATGCACTGGAAATAATTTCATGAGCATGCCATGATTCAAAGTATTGATATGAAGCTCAAGATGATTTTATTATTATTTCATTTGCTCAAGTACTAAGATGAATGCTGGATTTACTTTGAGTAGCAATATTTCAAATAATTTATTTTCATAATTATTAATACATTCCAGACCACTAAAACTGTTCCACTTAGAATAAATGTATAGTATGATTTTTGGCTTTGCACCACTGGAAATATCTGCTGATGGATAGGTTTGTTTTAATATCACTTGATCATACTTATGCAATTATTTTTGTCATATGCTAGAGCAAAAAAACAGTTTTTATTTTAGAAGACATGAAAATGAAAGTTACATCATAATTTCTAAACACTCAAGAAGTCCAAAATGATGAAAGTGTATGAAATCTGCTATGATACTGACATATAAGAATACTTGCATTGCACACCATGGCAAGTCACATTTTTTTCATGAACGAACATTTTCCCTTAAGAATACTTAAAAGTACAAAAAAAAAGAGAATACTTTAAAAATACAGAAATGCAAGCACAGTCAGCTCACTGTGGTTATATAGGAAATAAAGACAAAGGATGAAACAAAGAGATTGAAGCAGAAAAAAAAAAGCCATTGGGTTATGGGGAGAAGAACTTATTAAATTTAGCTCATACTAACAACTACTTATTCAACAGTCACTAGGTGCTTTACATGCTATAAATTACTGAGTTGCTTAAAAAGATTTTTTTTAAAGGTAAAAAAAAGGAGAAGGGAGAAGGCAAAGGACGGGGGGGGGGGGGGGGGAAGGCCACAATTACAATCCTCTCCTTCATCACATGGGGAGTCTCTTTGAATTTACAGTATGTCCTAGTTAGGGAAATACTGTAGTTAAAGGCTCCAATTAAATACACTTAGCAGATTCACCTTTCTATGAGAAAACTAGAGAGCAGGACTTCACATGACTCAGAGGAACTTAGTCCACCTTGAATGTTAGCACAAAGTTCAATGTCTCTAGCCGTTTCCTGTGGCTCTTCTTGACAGCTACTGTGTCCTACTCTGATCTTCGGGCAGGACATCCTGGATTTACATTTACTGGATGGCTCAGAAGGGCTGCCGAGAGGATGAATGTGCAGCACTCCCTCCCTCCCACCTGCCAGAGACACCGGGTACATGGAAAACCTCTTGGCTTCCATGGATACGGAAACCTCAAAAGAAAGCTCTCTCTAAGGCAGGCATCAACAATGCTCACAGTAGCTTGAAATTTCCTGGAAGCCATTCTTAACCATGGCTGAGGAAAACACCTTGAGCATGTGACTTGAATGGCACCAAAAAAATAAGTAGGTATTAAACAATCCCAGAAGAGGAACAATGGGGGGGGGTAATAGTCAATTAACCAGGTCACCCAAATTTAATGACGCATTTGATCAATGTAAACAAGGCTCTTTAATAACTGAGATTTTTGCCTACATTCTCAAATGTGAATTACAATGAATGAGCACCTTTTGCAGATTGCTCTAGGAAGGGCTGCTATCTTCACTGCAATTTGGGCTGAGAAAATTGAGGTGATAGGTAGAGAAGGCAGGAAATGTTTGAATTCTGGCTATGAATATAAATGGGTTTCTCACAATTTCCAATAAAGCTGTTTAACATGGTGGATGGGAAGTAGGCACAGGCTTGGACAACTTAGATGTGTGGGGAACAAATCACAGATCCTGTAATTAAGGGCCAGAGGAAGACTTTAGAAGTCATTTGGTCCAGCCCTTCACTTTTGATATGAGAAGCTGAGACTCAAGAGGTGAATTGACCTCCCCAAGACAACACTATGACCTCCTGGGACAGAGAGGCCATGGGCTTAGATTTCCTGTCACCTTGAGTTCTTGAAAATTATGACACAAGTTGCCACAGGTTACTGGTGTATGGATATCATATATGCAACATTTCCTTAAGCTAGGAAATGAAATAGAATATAACTGATGCCTCCATTCCAATCCTCAATTCCAAAGAAAACAAATCTCTTTACTCACCTGCAGGGAAAAACTCGCTCATTTTCTTTTTGTAGATTTTGAAGTCAACTTCTAAGAAGACACAGAAGATGATCCGATCCACCTAGAGGCAAACAATAAATACTCAAAGTGAAAGGAAATATGGTGACCTTGGAATATCAGAAATATTCCAGAACATGGTTTTGGAGCTAAAACCAGATGGAAAAGCCTCCTGTAGATTGTTGGTACTCTCCTGCTACCTGTATGACAGTGTTGAGTGAAGTTCAAGTGTGCGTGTTAGTTGGGGTGTGTGTGTGCATTCTTTATGTAAATAAGCCCATGGGCTCTTTGGTGGAAAGATGTTATATAAATCAAATAGGAAATAATAATGTCAATAAGCCACTTTGCAGCAAGCTATAAATAAGATCGGAGATTCTGACAGGATACCTAGACTTTATGTCCTATAAAATAACCATACGAGAGGTATATAGCAGAATGACAATAAAGTATGTCAGTAAACAAAGAGCTCTTTGTCCTACCCATCTTAGACAAATAAATTTATCAAACCTGTTAGTATTTGAACATAGCCTAAAAAGCTTCTTGCAGTTTAATTTGCATGAAAGTCACTTGCTTTTAGCTTAACATACTCAGAAATGCAGCAGAAGTAAAATATAATTAGTTGACAGTGACATGAGGTCAATTGAGCTTTAACCTGGTAGATATTATTGAGTAAGTTAGTGCCACCTCAAAAGCAAAACAGGTGTGTCGTCCCTTTTTCCTGTTTTTGGAGAGCTTCTCTACATAAGGTGTTTCTTTGAGACCTCTGGAGAGTAGTACAGTAAACAAAGAAGAGAGATGGAGTGTATCTAATAGCTAGCTCACGTATATCTGATATTAAATCAGTGACTCCATTTCCTGTCTTGAAAATAAACATCCCTTTAGTCGCTTTATTTTAACAATCTACAAAAACTTAAAAATTACCCGATCTATCAAATGGCAACTGGTAATTGAATAGAACATCAAGCTAGGCATTTCTCAGGGCAACAGGGAATAGAAGTGGGGTGTGCACGTGGCAGGATACGAATGAACCCAAATGGATGTCATCCACCTAGCCCTGCAGCTCTCCCAGCCTGTGGAAAACAGATTCACACTAGACAAGTTCAAAGTGCCCAGCAGGAGAGAAAATCTACAGGGATGGTGGGGCAGGGAGGGCTAGGACACAAGGAATGGTCAGGGCTCCCCGTTGGAAGCTCAGAGATGTAGCTCCCTGATCTATGCACAGTCCAGAGATCTCCCAGACAGTCGCTGGACTTCTTTGCTCTCATCACCAAATACCACGCAGCCCCAGTAATCCTCCCCCCTGCAAAGGATGGATTATAAGAGAAAGCATCTGGCCTTCGGATATGGAAGGACTGGGTTGCAAATAAACCTTATTTTCTTTTTCCTATATTCACTTGAGTTTCTGGTGTCCAGTCCTTTCTGCATATCATTAACATTTTCTGCAAATGCAAAAGCTGTCACCATCAACTCACTCTTCAGGCGAAATATAAATTTAGTTGAATAAATGATTAGCTATCTGTGCAATACTGAATGCTCGTCTCTGCTCTCCTTATGGTGTGTTTATGCCCTGTAGCTAATGATAAAAATCACAATGATGGAGCAATAGAAACTAGGTACAAAAAGTGTCTTCTCTTAATAATACCATTTGTACAAGCTTTTAAAGCACAAAGATAAAAAAGTGTAGGGATTCATTCATAAGCATCGATATACAGAAACATACCTAGAAATGTCACACATGAACTTCAGAAAAGAGATTTGAGAAAAATCTAGCAAGTGGGTAAAAGCTATTAACCAAGGGGGTCAGCACATGGGAATCATATTATTTTCTATATCTTTCTGTGTATTTTTCAAATAATAATTATTTGAATAATTCCCTCTATAATTAAAAGTCCTAACACCAAAAATAAGATTCTGTGTTAGGCATATTCTTCTCTCTGGCTGTATTAAACCATTTTTAATTCCCAAATACCATAATTATTCATATTTCTGTACCTATGATGGTTGACTTTTTCTCCAGGTTTCAAATGGTCAGATTATTTCTAAAGCTACCTAATCAAGATCAAAATCAATACAAGAAAATTTGACTCAAAGCAGATCTAAGGAGACCAAACTGGATAGTCTCATTTTTACTCATGTCTCCCTATATTTATGGTCACTCGGTATAAATTAACGGGATTTTAAAAAACTCCCGTTGCCTGCATGTATGTTTGCAGGGGGGAGGGTTAGTGATAGTAATGCTACTCATTGCTGTTAAGCGAACTTTCAACCATCACAGAAATGAAATACAGATTTCTTAAATATTGTAAAGAATTTTAATCCACCTTTTAGCATTTTAGGCTTTGTTACCATGGAAATAGTATGAGTCCAAAAATTTAGCCGCCTGATTTATTTTCCCAGAGAGTAGATGGATGCTGGGGGGAAAGTACTTTTATTTTAAACTAATTGAGTGGCCCATTTCCCTGCCCTGACCCTGAGGCATCACACTGAAAATATCTTGGGAGCAAATCGAATCTAAGAATTAACTCTCATTTGCCAAGTACTTTCACGTATGCATATGTGAATGTATTTATAGATGTGTGTACTTATTCTCTGGGGTTATTGCTGGAAAAGAGCTCCATTAGTTGACAAGCTCTGTGTTTATAAACTCATAATGGATATTGATCACTGCTTGTGGTAGATGGTAGATGATATTTTCCAAGATGGCATGCAATGAGATACCCCCGTCCCTCAGACTCTTAAAATGTAACACTGATACTCCTCTCATTGAGAAATGGGATCTATAATTCCTCCTCTTAAATCTAGGCTTGTCTGTAACTCTGGCAGAAATACTATGTAACTTTCAAGTCCATGTCATGAAACGTGATACAGTTTCTCCCTGGTCCTTTGAGGGAGGAGGGTTGCTCTTGTGCCCAACTCTCACACCATGAGGAAGCAGAGAGACCACGTGGAGAACCCATTTGTTCAACTTCTAGCCAATAGCCTAGCTGAAAGTAAGCCTCTTGATGATTTGACCTTCTGGTTTTTGAGCTACCCCAGCTGGTGCCACATGGAACAGAGATCAGCTGTTCTCACTGAACTCTGCCCAAATTGTAGAGTTGTGTACAAAACAGAAATACATAGCCAGAAATCTGATATTCTTCTGGTTTCTTCCTGTTGCCAATTGTTTGGATTCTTGCTTTTCCAGTTATATAGCATGCGATCTCTCTTGAAAGGCTCAGACTGAATGGATCAAGATCAAGTAGAAGCCACAATGGGGTGATAAGAAGAACACAGAAGTCTACTGGGTACATGGCTGAGAAGTTGGAAATCTGATTTATGCAAAGGGAAAGAGCCTGGTGATCCATACTAGCCCCAGATAAATTACATGAGAATATATAAGAATGCTTTACAATTAAAGCTCAGGATCATATTTTCAATTTCTCTTTTATGTTAGGCAATATAACAATTTTGAAAAATGGTTGTTTGTTATTCAAATTTATTTTTAAATTTTTTTTCAAGATTTTATTTATTTGTCAGAGACAGAGAGAGAGAGCATGAGCGAGTGCACAAGCAGGGTCGGTAGGGGCAGAGAGAGAGGGAGAAGCAGACTCCCCACTAAGCAGGGAGCCCAACATGAGACTTGATCCCAGGACCCTGAGATCATGACCTGAGCCCAAGGCAGATGCTTAACCGATTGAGCCACCCAGGTGCCCCATAAAATGGTGGTTCTTGAGAGACTATATTTATTCATTTATTTAAGAGATAGTAACTGAGCACTTCTAATTTCTTGGACCTAGTCCATGTGCCATTCTCTCACAAGAAAACCTGCATCGGGGCGCCTGGGTGGCTCAGTGGGTTAAAGCCTCTGCCTTCAGCTCAGGTCACAATCTCGGGTCCTGGGATCCAGCCCCGCATCGGGCTCTCTGCTCAGCGGGGAGCCTGCTTCCCTTCCTCTCTCTCTGCCTGCCTCTCTGACTACTTGTGATCTCTTCCTGTCAAATAAATAAATAAAATCTTAAAAAAAAAAAAGAAAAAGAAAACTTGTATCAAAAAAAAAAAAAAGAAAGAAAGAAAAGAAAACCTGCATCCATAACTGAGTGCCTTTTTTTTTTTTCTCAAGGCCAAACAATTAGTTACAAAATCTCAGACATCTTAACTTCACATCCAGTGTTTTCTGTGATATCACCCACATGAAGACACATGGGACTGAGTTTCTAGGCCTGTCACTAGCTCTGTGACATCGGACAAACCTCTGAGTCTCTCTGAGATCCAGCTTTCATGTCTTTATAAAGAAAGGCTTGAATTATATCATGTTTCTTTCTTTTCTTTTCTCTTCTTTTTAAATTTTTTAAAAAAATCTCAGTGATTGTCTATCTCTGTGGTAATTTTGTGCTATGTCAGCTTAGCTAAGCTGGAATGAGACTTCTCTGAATGGTTGGCCCCTGAGAAATTTCCATGAGATTTTGAAGGCAGAAGAGCAGCTGCAGCCCTTGCACTAGGCAGGGGTTGGCAGGACCCCAGGCAGGTAGGGCACATTGTTGCTCATCAGCTGGAGGTGGGGTAGGAACTGGGCTCACAGCTTTTCCAGCTCTGCTCTTTCTCCTACTTCAGGTTCTCTGAGTCTAGGTTGGGCACACATGCAGCTCTGCTTCAAAGGGCACCAGCTCCTTCTGGGGGGCACTGCAGCTCTGGGGTTCCATGCAGGGGGAGACAGATACATGGGGCAGTTTGTCTATGTGGGTTCCAGGCTTCTCTCCCGGTTTCCACTTTGTTCTTGTTCTCCCGCCACTTAGCTTCCAGCTTTCTCTTTGGCACCTCTTGACCTGCCTCTGGACCACCCACCCAGCTGACACAGTCCAGGCTTCATCAGATGCAGAGACAATGGCCTTCCACAGACTCCTTCACCAGCTCCCTCTCCTGGGTCCTCAGGAAGGGCTTTTCTCCGCTCAGCCAACTATCCCCTTGACATTTACTTCCCTGGTTTCTCCCACAATTGAATACTATCTAATCCCTATCCTAAATCCTGTATCACTCCCAAGAACTTCCCAAGCAGAACTCCCAAGGTTCTGCTTCCTTGATTAAACCCTAACTGATGTAATCTTTAATAACATTTAATGGAATAATATGTACAATGAAGGGCAAAAAAAAAAAAAATCAGTATTCCTTTTTAGAGGTGTATAACCTGTCAAGGCTACTCAAATTCCAATTACTTCCTTCCATGTCAACTTTTATTGCTTCTAGCCCATCTTCCTGGTGAACTTCCTAAAGGGTACATACACACTTTTGTAGTCAAAGCAACTCTGTGTACTTCAAATGACTTACACTTCTTTTTGTCTTTTACGAGCAAGTTAGTAAACTCAGATGGGTCCTCAGGCTAACATAATTGTAAATAATACAAAAGGTAACATTAATGCTTTTAGGAATTAACGACTTCACTGTAATCCTCATTATAACTTACACTAGAACCCTATGACCAACTGGACAGTGCTCAATTTTGTTCTACTGTGCTTAGTGTAGGGCCTGATGCATGATGGGAGCTAGCTCTGTAAGTACTGGCAGAGTTTATACTTAGGCAAACAGACCAGACTGAAATATAACTATATGGCAGACACTTTTCAAGGGTGTTTAGTTCCAGAGGCAAATAACTTTTTTTAAAAGATAAACTTTCCTTTATGTTTGCCAGAGGACCTGAGAATGGAATTACAGAGAAGCCTGCATGCTTTTGCAAAGAAGAAAGGAGCTACATAAAGCACACAAGGCATCTGTTACCAACTGTCATCTTATCCAATGATATTATGTTGAGCACAATGCTTCTTGAACTGGGTGCTGATGTTTTCATAGAGGGTGCTTGTTAGTTTCAAAATAGAAACAATGATGCTACCTGTAAGCTACAATATAATAAAAGTTAAAAGGGCTTTTCTTTTCTTTTCAATGAAAAGACAGTATCAGGTATTGGCAAAAATGTGAATTAACCAGAACTTTCATATGCTGTTTTTGGGAGTAAAAATTGGTACAACCACTTTGGAAAATAATCTGGCAGTATTTACTAAGTTAGCTAAATTTGTGCATATCCTTTGAAGCAACAATTTTATTCTTAGGTAAATACCCAATAGAATATGAGTATATATTCACATATCTATGATATGTCAAAGGACACATATTACAATATTCATAGCAGCACTATTAGTAATATCTTCAAATTTGAAGCTACTTAAATGCCTTCATGCCTACTTAAATGCCTAATGCTACTTAAATGGATAAATAATTGTGATCTATCTGTGCAAAGGGATATTACAAACAAATGAGAATAGAAATTTTGCAACTACACCCAAAAATATGAACAAATAGAATATTGAGGAAAAGAATCCAGAAAGAAAAGGTACACATTATTTCTCTAAAGTTCAAAAATGTTAAGCTAAATAGTCAAAATCATCTATGGTGTTAGAAGTTAGTACAGCAATTACTCTGGGCCGCAGGTTGGTGAAAAGGGACCAAGGCGAGTGTGTGGGATGCTGGGTTTTTGATCTGGGTGCCGGTTCCATAGATGTGTTCAGTTTGTGAAATTCAACAAGCAGTGCACTTAGAGTCTGTGTACTTTTCTGTATGCTATACTTCAATAAGAATCTTTTTAAAGGTTGGAAGTCTCCTGGTGCAGTTGTCTTGGTCAACAATCAAAAATCTATTTTCATTGACTTCGAGGTCAAAAAAGTCCTTTAAAAGCTGACCTTCTAAAGGCAATCTCTCTATATCTTTCCACTGATGTCAACTGTAGCTCACTCATCAAGGCATAAAGGAGTAAAGATGTATTTCTTTCACCAACATATCCATTAATCCACAGTTGGGGGTTTTATGCCCCATAAACATGATGACATAAGTTCTATTAATCTTTTCAGCATCTTATCTACTGCCACTGAAGAGGGTTACACAGTGAAGCAGGTTTAGAATATCTACAGCTGACCTCCATTTTTCACGGCTACCAGTCCTAGGGCAGCTGACACAGCCAAGATTATCCTGTGTTCAGCGAGACTGGGAGAATGAATGGATTCTGATGAATGTAATTTGCTTCCCCAATGACAAATGACAAACATTCAAAGATATGGTGTGCATGCAAATACCACTTTAACTAAGAGCTGATGGATGGTGATCCTGTGTAAATGCAGCTGGATGGGCAACGGGGGAGAAGTCTCAGGCTTCCTGAAAGATAATCCAACAGCTTCACTATGCAGGCTTGGACATGGGGGTATCTTCACCAAATAGTGGCCGCTGCTAGTAAGTGAGTTAAATGTCAGGGCTTAAACCTCAAAATCTACGTAGAAGGATAGGTTTTGAGGGAGGTTAGAAGACCGGGGCCATTGGAGCTTGCTTAGTGCTATGAGTCAATCAAGGTTACACAGAAAAACAAAGGGACAAGGTCACTGCTGATTAATTAAAGAACAAAGCCAAGAAGCTGGGATATCTGGGTGCTAGTCCCCCCCTAGCCCCATAGGTGGAATAAGGGAGACCAATCTGCCCTTCTCCCAGTGTATTCGTGCTCTGATGTTACATATCAAATGACTGGGACCTTAGTGGCTTAAAGCCACAAAATTTCAGGATCTCACAGCTTCTGTAGGTAGGTCCAAGTCCAGGCCAATGGTGTTGAGTCCTCTGCTCACTGTCCCTAAAGCTGCAGTCAAGGTGTAAGTTGTGCTGCACTTCCCCCCTGAGGTTGGGTCTTCTTCTAAGCTCTTTCAGGTTGTTGGAAGAACTGATAGTTCCTTTCAGTGGTCTGAGGTCCTTGTTTTCTTTTGAGCTGTCAACCAGGAACAGCTTTTATCTTCTATAGGGCCCCTGCAGTTTGCCATGGAGCCCTGAAAGGCAGTTCAGGACATGAACGCTTTCGTTCTCCCAGGCCGGCAAGAGTATGTCTCTATGTCTTTCTCCATCTCCAACTTCTAGAGTCTTTTTTAGAGGCCACCTAATTAGGTCAGCCAACCAGGTCACTCTCCCCTCTAACTAACTCAACTAATTCAATGACTTAATTACATCTACAAAAATCTATTTTGCTTAATCCAGGGAGTAACTTACCCCATCATATTTATAGGTACTGTTCACACTCAAGGCGAGAAGACTGGACAAGGTGTGCACACAAGGGGGTAGGCATCTGGGACATATCTTAGACTTCAGCCCCTCACACCCACACACTTCCATGTAGCCAGGTACCTATGTTGCAATCTGGACTTGACCTTGAGCAGGCCACTTTTCTTTTCTTCCTTCCATCCTCCCTTTCTTTCTTTGTTTCTTTCTTCCTTCTTCTCCTTCTCTTTCTTTCTTTCTTTTTTTAAGATTTTATCCATTTATTTGACAGACAGAGATCCCAAGTAGGCAGAGAGGCAGGCAGAGAGAGAAGAGGAAGCAGGCTCCCTGCCGAGCAGAGAGCCCGACGCGGGGCTCAATCCCAGGACCCTGGGATCATGACCTGAGCCAAAGGCAGAGGCTTTGACCCACTGAGCCACCCAGGTGCCTCTCTCCTTCTCTTTCTTTCTTTTTTTTTTTTTAAATTTTATTTATTTATTTGACAGACAGAGATCACAAGCAGGCAGAGAGGCAAGCAGAGAGAGAAGAGGAAGCAGGCTCCCCACCAAGCAGAGAGCCCGATGTGGGGCTCGATCCCAGGACGCTGGGATCATGACCCGAGCTGAAGGCAGAGGCCTCAACCCACTGAGCCACCCAGGCGCCCCTCTCCTTCTCTTTCTTAAGTAGGTTCCACACCTAGTGTGGAGCTCAACATGGGGCTTGAACTCACAACCCTGAAATCAAGGCCCCAGCCAAGATCAAGAGTCAGACGCTTAACTGATTGAGCCACGCAGGTGCCTTGCCCCTTAACCATTCTGAATCTCGTCTCCTCATCTCTAAAATGGAAGCATTGACTTTGTGGCTATTGACATGTTAGTTTTCTACTGCTGCATAACAAATTTCCACTAACTGTGGCTTCCAAATAACCCATGCTAATTAGTTCACAGTTCTGGAGGTCAAAGTTCTGGCATAACTGAGTTCTCTGACCATGGTATCATATGGGGAAAATCAAGGTCAGCTGGACTGAATTCTTATCTGGAAGCTGTGGAGAGAAATCCATTGCTAAACTCATTCTCGCTGTTGGCAAAATTCAGTTCATTGGAGCT
>RCUC01058461.1:0-15195 GCA_003697995.1 Taxidea taxus jeffersonii | reverse complement strand
TTTTTTTCTGTGTTCCAAGATTCATTGTTTATGCTCCACACCCAGTGCTTCATGCAATACATGCCCTCCTTAATACCGACCACCAGGCTCACTCCACCCCCCAACCCCCTCTCCTCCAAAACCTCTCCGCCATTCTTGTCTAGAACTTTGCCTCAGTAACGAGTAGCTGGGGGCAGCAGGAAAAATGCTGACATCCTGCTTTTGCTGGGAGGACAGACCTCTGGCTGGGAGCTGGGGCAAGAGTAAGCCCACATTCTTGGTGGCACCAGCCTGGAGTGGAGTTTCCATCTTGCTGAGTTGGGAAACGGTAAAGAGGCTATGTTCAAATAACACAGACTCTCTCTATTCTTACTGAATTTTAGTAGAATTTCTTGAGTACATGTTTTTTTTATTTGCTGTACTTCTTGGGTCCATTTCTAGAGACTGTAAATGGTTAGTTTGTTTTTCTTTATTTTGTTTTTGTTTTTTTAACTGTCTATTCAGGTTTGCTGGCTGGAGAGTGGGTCTGCAGAGTTTCTCACATGTCCCTCTCAATGCCTACTAATGTTAATTCCTAGATCTCTCTTAATCTGAAAATCATTTTACCTTCAGGTGTGAATGATATAAATTTTTTTTGAGGGAGTGATACATAATTCTAGGTTGATAGTTATTTTCTCTCAGCATATATTTTCCCACTGTCTTTGGGACTTTCCTGTTGTTAAGAAGCCTGCTGTCAGTATAATTTGAATTCCTTTACAGTGATCTGTCTTTTATCTCTGGATGTTTTCCCTATGTTCTATAAACATTAAAAAAAATAAAGTTCTGTTTAACATAGCATAATATAAATGCAATATATTTAAAGTTGTATGAATTTTGGCAAATATGTAAAACTCATCAACCACCACCACAATCTAGATATAGAATATTTTCATCATCCCAAAGAGTTCCCTAGTCCACCTTTCCAATGGAATTTCTTGCCTTCTTTCACAGTCCCTGCAAACACTGATCTGTCCCGATAGTTTTGCTCTTTCTTGGATATCATAAAAATGGGATCACACTATATGTAGTCCTGGTTTCTTCCTTTTAGCATAATGTTTTAAGAATTTATCCATGTTGTATTTTTAATTTGTTCCTGTTCTGTGAAATAGTATTTGATCATGGAGGGTATACCACAAGTTCAATATCTGCCCACTTGTCTGAAAATATTTTAGACTGTTTCCAGTTTTGTTGATTATGAAACTGCTTTACACATTTACATATAGGGCCTTTGTAGATTCATATCTCAATTTCTTTTGAATAAATAGCTAGGAGTGGGATTGCTGGTGTTACAGTAAGTGTATACTTAACTATAAGAAAATGCTAGACTGTTCCCTAAAGTGGTTGTACCAGTTTGCATTCCCTCCTGCAATGAGTGCTTTTTAGATTTTTCCTATCTTTGACTTTCCAAAGTCTTAACTACGCTGTGTCCAAGGGTTGTTTTTTTTCCTCTCCCCAAATGTGAGAATATATACCTGTTATCATTTATAGGAAATTCTTAGCTATTATGTCTTTGAGACAAGACTGTTATTTCTACTCTCTTCTGCAGAACTCTCATTACACAGACTGTAGGCTCTCTTACTCTAAAATACATGTCTCTTAACCTTTCATATTTTTCAACTGCTCTTTACTCTGTACTAAATTATGGGCAATTTCTTCAGCTCTGTCTACCCGTTACTTGTCTTTTTGTCTATACTTTATCTGCTATTTAAATGTCTACTCAGTTTCTCCTTTCAATGATTAATCTTTTCTTTTCTAGGATTTCCATGAGGTTCCTTTCCAGATCATCCTAGGCATGTTTAATTGTATTTGTTCCTTCCACATTTTAAAATTCCAACTTTTGGGGCATCTGGGTGGGCTCAGTTGTTAGGCGTCTGCCTTTGGCTCAGGTCATGATCCCGTGTCCTGGGTTCGAGCCCCGCATCAGGCTCTTTGCTCTGCTGGAAGCCTGCTTCTTCTTCTCCCACTCCCCCTGCTTGTGTTCCCTCTCTGACTGTGTCTCTCTCTGTCAAATAAATAAATGGAGTCTTTAAAAAAAAACAAAATTCCAACTTTTACATCTTTAAACATTGTGTGCAGTTGTTTTAGACTCAGATCATACAATATCTCATGTGAAATTCCAACCTCGGAAGTCATTGGGAGTTCTACGCCTTTTGTGTGTTTTTTCTACCAAGTTTTGTCTGTGGGGTTTCCTTTTCCAAGTGTTTCATACATTTTGATTGTGAGCTCATATTTGGCAGAACTTAATCTGTGGGAATTTGGGGAAGCCTAATAGGAGGATGTTTTCCTCCAGAGAGGGTTTGCATCTGTTTAGTTAGACTTTGGGTACTAAGAACCTCAACTTGTGATTTAGCATCTGAACAAATATTTAAATTAAAAAACCCAGATCTAGGGACGCCTGGGTGGCTCAGTTGGTTAAGCAGCTGCCTTCGGCTCAGGTCATGATCCCAGCGTCCTGGGATCGAGTCCTACATCAGGCTCCGTGCTTGGCAGGGAGCCTGCTTCTCCCTCTGCCTCTGCCTGCCACTCTGTCTGCCTATGCTCACTCTCACTCTCTCTCTAACAAATAAATAAATAAAATCTTAAAAAAGAAACAAACCCAGATCTACATGTAGATAGACTTAGTAATACAAATTCTCATGGAAGTTTTTTTCTTTTGTCCTTAGTAGATAGATGTAGGGTCCCAGGTTCAGAAGTCTTCAAGCTACCTTTCTAGAGACCATAGCCTAGTATCCTGGTCCCGGGACCTCTGACTGTTGATCCTCAAAGCTTTACATTTCTGGAATTAGCATTTGCCCCCAGGAAAGCCCCAGCTTCAGTACTCTCATACCATCCCAAGTTCAGGAACGTCTACATTTTATTTCCTTGGATAGGGAGTGCCCTGGGATTTATATTTCATAATTTAGCAATGCACTGAAAATGTATTTTTGATCATTAATCCAGTATGTGGGCGTTTTTCAGCAAGACGACTTTTTAGACTATCTAGATGGCTACACTCCTGTCAATGGGAATTCTGTAGTTTCCTTGTACATTTAACTACTGGATGTTTTGAGTATTTCAAATTCATTTCTTCTTAATCCTCCTGTAAACATTATGGGTCTTGTCTCCTTGTGCAGATACTGGTGGAATATAGGTTCTAGGTTATAGGACTAAGAGCAAGATTGTTGGAGCACAGGGGTGACATGTGTCGCTTTATGAGAGCTGGCCAAATTGGGCTCCAGAATGCCTGTGACACATTATCAGGTCATTGTTGCTAAAACTTGGTACCACCAAACTAATTTTTGTCTATCTAATGGGTAGGAAATGGCATCTGCTTACTGTACAAATTTGCATCTGATCACCAATAATAGAGCATCTGTTCCTTTTTTTTTTTTTTTTTGCCATTTAGAATTCCTTTCTAAAGGAAAGGAATATCCTTTGCATATCCTTTGCTCATTTTATATATAGTTGGTTTTTTCTCATTGATCTCTTTATAGATCCCTTTTCAGTTATAGTCTTAAGTAACTTCCCATTTTGTGTCATGCTATTTTGTTTCATATACCCATGAGATGAATCCATTTTTTTCTTTATGGTTATGCTTTTGGGTTTTGTTTATGGACTTCTTCCTAACCCTGAAGTCAAAAATATATTCTCCTATATTCTTTTAGTATTTTCTTGGATACTTACTGATGTAAAGATCTTCATTTTTAAAGATCTGTGATTTAAATCCTCTGCCCCTTCTCCAACTTTTTACTATGTAGGAGAGAGCATTTTAATTTGTGGGTGGAGAGAAGTGTCAAGATGGCCAATAAATTTAGCCCGTGGCCCATTTGTCACCTTGAAAACTCTTTGACTCTCAGCTCAAGAACGTGCTCCTCTGTGAAGCCTTTACTAACTTCCTTAACTGAGTTTAATTCAATACACATTTGTATTGAGCATGTTTTGTATACCGGGCCATTTCCCAGAAGCTTAGGACACAGTGTTGTGTTGAATAGAACTTACATTTCAGTGGAGAACTTAATATGTTCGCCAGACCTAGGCACACATTCTCTTATGGTTCATCGGTATGCTGGAAACCTCCACCACAGTAATTGTTATTTCAATAGAATAATGCATGCATGTGGGTTCCTGGGTGGCACAGTCGGTTAAGCACTCAGCGCTTGGTTTCAGCTTAGGTCATGATCTCAGGATCCAGGGATGGAGCCCTGTGTGGGGTTCCATAATCAGCGGGAAGTCTGCTTGGGATTCTCTCTCTCCTCCTCCCTCTGCCCCTTCCCCCACTCTCTCTCTTTCTGGAATATATAAATAAAAATCTCTTAAAAAGGAAGAATACATCCGTAATTTTCTCCTCCATCAACCCATCTCATGGGCTCTACCTTCACAATATAACCCAAATCTGACCATTTCTCAAGATCTGTAAAATGGTTTCCATCTTGGGCCTGGATTGTGTCATATCCTCCACCTGACCTCCCAGCTCCTGCCTTTGTCAGCCCCAGCTCATCTCTTCTCAACCCAACATCCCAAGTGATTTCAGTTGCAAAGATGCTAAGAGAGACCTCAGAGGGTCCAGATGGGATTCTGATGCCCACCTCCTGGACTGTCACTGTGAGTGGGAAGTGGGCTCTCCATTGATCCAGCCTGGATCACGTTCCCTTCTTTGGACAAGAGTGAGAAACTTCTGTACTAGATGGTGGCTTAGCACAGACATGACCACTGGTACATTTGTTTGCATTGGACAACTCTTACATCAGGTCCCCCTAATCCCATCACTTTCATTCCTTCCTGGTTCTTTGCTGAGGAGGAGGGATAGCATTTACTCTAAGAACCCCACCCTGGGGTATGTAAGTGTGCCCATGTAGACACACTCACTAGGGTCAAATGGCTACTCTACCATTCACTAGCCAAGCAATCTTTCTATGCAACAGCTTCCTTGTTTACAAAATGAAAATAGTAAGACTACCACCAACTCCATGGGTTTGTTAATAGGATTACATGACTGATACGTAAAGCCCTTAGAGCAAACCTGGAATTCGAATACTTAGTTGTCCCTATTACTAACATATAGGTCCCTGGAATAAAACCATAAAGACAACCTAGTATATAAGGGCACTTTTCATGATACCTTCATGTCCTTTATGGACTGCTATTTTCCGTTATCATCTTTTGCTCAGTAGAAGATGCTCGGTGGGGCTCCGAGGCTGCTCTGTATCTTAACAGGCTCTCACCCCTGAGTGACTGTCTTCCTCATTTTATGATCCAAAACAGCTTCTCTCAAATAAATAAACTTTTACTATAGTCCTCCTGAGGGCTCAGAGATAAAGCCTCCCTTGAAAGCCCACACTAAGCAGAGCTGTGGCTTTTGCTTAGCTGACTTGACCTGGTCAGGGGCATATTTCTGAGCTGTCTCCCTCCCCTTCGCAGCAGTGGCCCTCCTGCCCTTCGTGGTTTCATGTCAGTCAGTTTGTCCTCAGACCCTTTTACCATCACAGACTTCTCATTCCTAACAGTGCATTTCTAAAGCCCAATAGCGTGTTTACTTCGCTTTAGACTTTTCATTTTTTAAAAAATAAATGCTTTTCTTTGCTCCACGACACAGATCTTTATGTTCCTCAAATGTTAGCTCAATTCCACGCAGCAAATACTGTTTGTGATTCTACTACGTGCCAGGCCCTGTACCTGCTGTCCCTCCCTTTACCTCCTTTTTCTTTCCTCCGCCTTTCTCTCTTTCTTAGAGTCCTTGATAGAGGGAATCACAATTTTTAATGCACATTTTAATATTGGAATAAAATTGTCTTCGTTGTTGAAATACATTTCTAACTACATCTCCAGGCATTAAAACTGTGTGAGAGCAAATTTTAGTTGAGAAGGATTCCATCAACTTGACTCTGTCTATGTGTCTGCAGTTAATGAATCCCATAGCATGGCTTCATTATTCTCAACTAATCTTTTTGTTGCATTTATACAGTTCTGAGTTTTGAACTAATTCATACTTTTAATGAGAGATACCTGAATCAGATAAACCTAATTTCTAATTGGTTTCTAATTGGTTGCTGAAGACAGTTAAATCAGTTAACAGCAGACTAAGGCAAAAGACTATGCACCTCCTTGCAATTTCCTATATTCTTTTTTCTTTTTTTTTTTAAAGATTTTATGTGTTTATTTGACAGACAGAGATCACAAGTAGGCAGAGAGGAAGGCAGAGAGAGGAAGGGAAGCAGGCTCCCTGCCGAGCAGCAAGCCTGACGAGGGGCTCGATCCCAGGACCCTGGGATCATGACCCGAGCCGAAAGCAGAGGCTCGACCCACTGAGCCACCCAGGCGCCCCTCCTATACTCTTTTCTTAAAAGATTTTATTATTTTTTTTTAAGTAAGCTCTACACCCAGTGTGGGGCTTAAACCTATAACCCCCAAATCAAGAGTTGCATGCTCTACTGACTGAGCCAGCCAGGTGCTCTGTACTTTCCTGGCTTCTTAAGGTGAGAATACTACTACCTCATGAATGGAAGATAGGTTAGATGTCAGGCAACTTCTTTGAATACGTTACCATGTAACTAAAGATAGACATAATTTAAATAATTTATCATAATCATAATCATTGAGAGGGCAAGGATCCACAGATAGATACTGTACTACTTTTGCAGACATTTACCTAAATATATTGCCTCTCATTCTTTTCAGAGAGGGTATCAGAATGCTGAGTCAATTTCTATAAAATGGTAACTATTTGTTAAATGATTATTTTCTTGGATGACATGCTAGGTCTTTTGCAGAATCAGAAGAGAGAGGATTGAAGAAAAAGTAGAAGGGACCACACCCTGAATCTTCTTTTTAAAAATCCCACTCACTAGCCATTCATTAATTCATCACTCATTTGTTGAGTATCTGCTATGTGTCAGATACCATGGTATGAGCTGAAGACTTAAAGATGAATAACATAAAGCTTTGTCCTTGCAAATTTGGCTATACCACTGGGGGAGACAGACCTCTAAATGAATAATACAGCAAGTAAAGACTAATAGACAATTGTCGTGTGAAGGGGAAGCAAGAAAGGACTCACTGTGCATAGTGGGGAGTCAGGAACATCCTCCTTCATGCATCTTTAAAGGATTCAGTGAGAGGTTGGGGGCTAGAAAAGGGCAGTTCTGGAAGAGGAAATAGTGCAAAGACCATGGTGGTTTGAAAGAGTGTGGAGATGTTCAGAAGCTGGAGGGGAACTCAAGGTAGGACCATGGGGAGGAGAACCCGAGAGGGATGCTGGGAAGGTGCCATGTTTCATGCTAGGGATTTCAGACTTTCTCTTGGAAGAAATGATGTAATGATATTACATGGGGAAATGATCCGATTAGAATCTAATAGGAAATTGTAGGCATTCTTAGTGAATAAGACACTGGATCTACAGGGGTAATTGAGCAGTTACCCTTCAGAGTAGCTTTTTGGGGATAGTCATTGAAACACTTTTGTTCAAATAAGTTTGAGAAAAACTGCATCCTCGTTTTCCTCCTGGAGAAATTTTATATGCCAGAGCTTACTAGTGGCTCCAGGAAGACCAGCAAAAAAGATGCTTGTGTTAGTTTATTTAACTCAGAATTTCCCTAACTTGCATGCACAGAAAATGACTGCCAGAGGAAATATTGGACATCTGGTTTAAAGTTGAATTTCAGATAAATAATGAAAATTTTTAAATAGAAGTAAGGGATATTGCATGGGATGTGATATATGGACTTAGAATTCTAAGGGACCCTTGGACAGTGCTTTACATTTCAAAGATATTTTCTTTTTTTATATTTTATTTATTTATTTGACAGAGAGATCACAGGCAGGCAGAGAGGCAGGCAGAGGGAGAGAAGGAAGCAGGCTCCCCGCCGAGCAGAGAGCCAGATGTGGGTCTCGATCCCAGGGCCCCAAGATCATGACCTGAGCTGAAGGCAGAGGCTTTAACCCACTGAGCCACCCAGGTGCCCCTCAAAGATATTTTCTGATGTGTTTCTGATGAGACAAGAAGACTACCCTCCCCAGAAATCTATGCATCCCTAAGGTCTGCTTGATGTTATGTAAACCCCTTCATATTAATTGTAGGTACTAAATATTTGTCTTTTGCGTGTGTGATAAGAACTTTAAAATCTACTCTCCTAGCAACTTTCAGTTGTACAATACAGTATTATTAACTATAGTCTCCATGTTGTATGTATGTTATATCCCCAGACATATTTATTTTAGAACTGAAAGTTTGTTGGGGTGCCTGGGTGGCTCAGTCGTTAAGCATCTGCCTTTGGCTTAGGTCATGATCCCGGTGTCTTGGGATCGAGTCTCACATCGGGCTCCCTGCTCAGCGGGGAGCCTGCTTCTCGCTCCCCAGCTCCCCTGTGCTTGTATTCCCTCTCTTTCTTTCTGTTAAATAAATAAATAAATAAAGTCTTAAAAGAAAGAAAAGAACTGAAAGTTTGTCCCTTTTGATTCCCTTCATCCATTTGGTGGCTCCCCCTCCCCTGCACCATACTTCTAGCAACCACCAGTCTCTTCTCTGTATCCATAACTTTGAGTTTTGCTTTTTAGATTCTACATATAAGTGAAGTCATATGGTATTTATTTTTCTCTGTCTGACTTATTTCACTTAGCATGATGCCCTCAAGTTCCATCCGTGTTGTCTCAAATGGCAAGACTTTCTTCTTTTTTGTGGGTGAGTAATATTCCCTCGCAGATAGAAAACCATCTTCTTTATCCATTCATCCATCCGTGGACACTTAGGTTGCTTCCATATCTTGGCTGTTGTGAATAAGGCTGCAGTAAACATGGGGGTGCAGGTTCTAGTTGGTGTTTTTTCTTCTGATAAATACCCAGAAGTGAAATCACTGGATTATATGGTAGTTCTGTTTTTAATTTTGTGAGAAACCTCCATACTGTTTTCCATAGTGGCTAAACCAATTTACATGCCCACCAGCAGTGTGCAAGGGTTTCCTTTTCTCCAAATCTTAGCACTAGTTATTTCTTGTCTAATAATAGACATTCTACCAGGCGTAGAGTGGTATCTCATTGTGGTTTTGATTTGTATTTCTCTGATGATTTATGATGTAGATCATCTTTGCATGTACCTGTTGGCCATCTGGACATCTTTGGAAAAATGTCTATTCAGATCCTCTGCCCATTTTTAAAACAAATTGTTTATTTATTTTGCTGCTGAGTTGTGTGAATTCTTTATATATTTTGGATATTAACCCCTTAACAGATTATATGATTTGCAAATATCTTCTGCTATTTCATAAGGTGACTTAACATTTTATGGAGGATTTCCTTTGCTAGGCACTTTTTAGTTTGATGTATTCCTACTTGTTTTTGTTTTTGTTGCCTTTGCTTTGGTCCCAAATCCAAAATATCATCACCAAAAACAATGTCAAGGAGCTTATTGGCTATACTTTTTTCTAGGAGTTTTATGGTTTCACATCTTATGTTCAAATCTTCAACCAATTTTGAGTTAATTTTTGTGTATAGTGTTAAGTGGTCCAGTTTTATCCTCTTCATGTGACTGTCCAGTTTTTTCACCAACATTTGTTGGAGAGACTATCATTTCCTCTTTGTATATTCTTCTGTCCTTTGTCATAGATTAATTGACCATATATATGGGCTTCTGGTTCTGTTCCATTGATTTATGTGTCTGTTTTATCCCAATGCCATACTGTTTTCTGAAGTCTCATAGAAAATGTACTGTTACTCTCTTTTTTCTATTTTATTTTCTAATTTTTTTTAGTATCATTGCCTCACAATGTTGCATTAGTTTCAGGTGTACAACATAGTGATCTGGCAAGTTTATACATTATGCTTTGCTCACAAGTGTATCCATCATCTGTCGCCATACAACGCTATCATAATATCAATGACTATATTCCCTATGCTGTAACTTTCATTCCCATAACTTACTCATTCATAACTGGAGACCTGTGCCTCCCACCCCTTTTCACCCATTTTGCCCAGCCCTTCCTCTCTGGCAGCCATCAGTTTTCTTTATTTTTACAGGTCTGTTTCTGGTTTTTGTTTATTCTTTTTTTGTTTTTTAAGATTCTACTTATGAGTGACATCACATAATACCGTTGTATTTTGATTACTGTAGTTTCATAATATAGTTTGAAATCAGGAAGTGTGATGTTCGGTGTCCTTTCTCAGATTGCTTTGGCTGTTCAGGGTCTTTTGTGGCTCCCTGCAAACTTTAACATGGTTTGTTCTATTTCTGTGAAAAATGCCATTGGAATTTTGATAGGGATTGCATTGAATCTGTAGCCTGCTTGGAGTAGTGTGGACATGTTAGCCATATTAATCCTCCTAATCCATAAGCATGGAATACCTTTCCATTTATTTCTGTCTTCTTTAATTTCTTTCATCAGTTTCTTACAGTTTTCTGTGTGCAGGTCTTTCGCCTCATTGGTTAAATTTATTCCTAAGTATTTTATTCTTTTTGGTGCAATCACAAATGAGACTTTTTTTTCTTAACTTCTCTTCCTAATAGTTCATTGTTAGTGTATAGAAATGCAGCTGATTTTTGAACGTTAATTTTGTATCCTGCAATGTCACTGAATTCATTTATTAGTTCTAACAGTTTCTTGATGGAGTCTTTAGGGTTTTCTATATAAATTATTATGTCATCTACAAATAGAAACAGTTTTACTTCTTTCTTTCCAATTCGGATGCCTTTTTTTCTTTTCTTGCCTAACTGCTGCTAAATAACAAAGTCCAACCAAGTAAATTTGAAGATCTAGGGGTGCCTGGGTGGCTCAGTGGTTAAGCGTCTGCCTTCTGCTCAGGTCATACTCCCAGGGTTCTGGGATGGAGCCCCACATCAGGCTCCCTGCTCAGCGGGAAGCCTGCTTCTCTGTCTCCCACTTTCCATGCTTGGGTTCCCTCTCTTGCTGTGTCTCTATCAAATAAATAAATAAATAAAATCTTTTTTGAAAATTTGAAGTTGGCTAGTTGGCTTTATTAAATGATTCATGAACCAGGCAGCACCCCATCTAGCAAGTAGAGAGGCACCCCAGGGAGTTGTACACAGTGGAAGGTTCTTATAGACAGGGGGTGGGGGTCAAGAAAGTTATTAGTACAAGAAAAGGATTGTTCCAGAGGAGTCTGTTAGCTAGGGAAAAAGCAAAGTGCCTTATCTTGCAGATGACCTCATCTTTCTTTGGGGGATGGAGAGGACCCAGATGACAGACTCATTCACGCTGATGGAAAGACAAATTTCCTGACTGACCAGTTAAGGCCACATTTCTGAGGAGGTTGAAACTGCAGTTACATTGAGTATTAAGTCCAAGTTTGGGAATTCAGTCTAAGTGACACCAATTTGGGCTCATAGTTTTCTCTTTTTTTAACAACTCTCTCCTTTTGGTCAGACTCTCAGCTTAACTGAGAGATAAGATCAAATCTTAAGGCATAAAAACCACTCTTAGCTACTAGTCTAGTTCAGTTTTTATTGCTCCTTTCTGTGATATCTACAGATCATAAGGTTTTTACTTAGCCCCTGTGATACTTGTGGGTCATGGCTTCTGGCTCACATACTTCAAATTGGTAATTTTTTTCTTTCCTTTGATGTTCCAGTGTTAGGGAGACCACTTGCTTGGTGGTTCATCACTGCAAATGAGGCATTTCAAGCTTTTGAGAGAAGACAATGCACCAGGGAGATTATTATGATTACTATAAGGGGATAACTCCCAATATTTAGAGTGTACTTTAGAGCCATGGTCCTTAAGACCTAAATCATTCATAATCAAATAAGTCAAAGAAAGGCTTCATGGAAGGAGGCTCTTTTTAAAGCCAAGCAGCTTGTTCTTATGTAATTGAATTTTAACTTCCCCAGAAGCACTAACCCAGGCATATCACATGATGTTGGACACAGAACAGATACCACCTTGCTCAGCTAAAAGATAATCAGGAGATATTGTATTACCAAGGACAACTTTGGTCAGAGAATCTAAAGACTTGTTGGGCTGCTATTGCTACAGTGTGTAATGATTTTAAGGATTAAGGAGGTTTTCAAAAATTAGTTAATTTATTTGAGAGAGAGAGAGAGAGAAACTTAGTGAGGGGAGCAACAGAGGAAGAGGGACAAGCAGACTTCACAATGATCATGGAGCCCAGCATGGGACTTAGTCTCATGACCCTGAGATCATGACCTGAGCCAAAATCAAGAGTGGGACACTCAATGAAGTGAGCCACCCAGGTGCCCCAAGAATTAAGGAGTTTTTGATGATAGCTTCATTTACCTTTATCCCTAACCAGGGAGGAACCTTCCAAAAGAAGTGTCATTTTTCATTCAACAGTGAATTTAGGGGAGTGACAAATGAGCTGTCTTATTTTGCTCATGAAAAGCTAGAGGCACAGTTAGATATTTTTTCTAGCCTGACATAAAAGAGGTTACCCCTGTTTAGCAGTGGCCTGGGAGATGAGGGTGCCATCCTTGTAGGCCAATGTCAGAGTAAAGGAAGGGAAAAGAAAGAGAAAAGGTTTTATGTTTAAAGTATAAAGTCTTGATCCAGCATCTTGACAGAAGAAGACCACCTCCATGTCAGCTACTTCTTCCTCATCAATTTTATTTGGAGGTCTCTAGTATCTTTCAGTTTTGCAGCAAGATCAGTCATCAGAACATGGTAGGCTTCCTTTTAATGGCATCTCTGGTGATGGTTTAGAATACCAGTCAGAAGGCTATAGACTTTGACTTACAGGTTCATTTGAGTTAGGATCCAATAAGGCTTCTTTAACCTACTGATGACAGCCTTGAGCAGAAAATCGTAGAGACATAGTAGCTGCTCATACTAGCAAGAGACAACAAGGATCAGTAGAAGGTTGCATTCTGGTAGAATTTCAAGATTTTCAAAATATTTCTGTTAAGACTCCTATGATTTATCCAGTGAAGGGCATGTCTTGATCACTGGAGATAGTGGAAAGCGCACCCCAATTTGGGAAGAAATTCATTATTATTATTATTATTATTATTATCACTTTTTCCTGTGAGGGCATCAGTCTTGTGACTTTAACCTATCCAGAAGACACATATAAAATAACAAGAACATATTAAAAACTCATATTAAGTGGTAGTATAATTAAGTTCAGTTGCAGTTGTTAAAATTCTGTAGAAGTCTCTACACCAAAGTCTGGTCATAATTTGAGTCATCTTAAATGTACTATGGTTGGTGAAGGAATGCAAAAACCAATAAATAAGGTTTGTCCGGGAGCTTAGAAGAACCAAGTGACCAACTTGGACTTCTCATGGTCCTGTTTAGTGAATTTACAGCCATTATTTTTCTACATTATTTTTTTTTTCCTGTAAAACAGACTGAAACCATGTCACAATAACATTAGGATAACAAAAGTCTGGCAATGAGAAGCCAGTTTTTTGCAGAAGCAGAATAGACTTTATCTACCTGTACTACAATTTTATTTTATTTTATTTTTTTAAAATTTTTTAAAAGATTTTATTTACTTATTTGACAGAGAGAGAGATCACAAGGAGGCAGAGAGGCAGGCAGAGAGAGAGGGGGAAGCAGGCTCCCCGCTGAGCAGAGAGCCCAATGCAGGGCTCGATCCCAGGACCCTGAGATCATGACCTGAGCCAAAGGCAGAGGCTCAACCCACTGAGCCACCCAGGCACCCATGTACTACAATTTTATAAATATAACTAAAATGTCTTAATATTTATTTCTTTGACAGTATTTTCCATGTAACTTACATATTAAATAAGGCTAATTGGTTTAATGAATCTTTTGGAATAGTCCAGGTTCAAAAGACTTTTTTTTTTTTAAGAATTTGATTTGGAAAAAAAAACCCAACAATTTGATTTGGGGAAGTTTGTCAAAAATATCAAAAAATGTTTTCAAGCACTTTCTAAATAGGTTCATAGATGGTTAAAAACTTCGTATTTAAAAGGTAAAGCAACGTATATAATCTTATCAAAAGTAGACCAAAGTCCAAGAAAACTTTGCTCTTTTAACAGAGAGTAGACCAAATTTTAATTTTGTGTAACTGAGTGCAAGGAGTTTGCTCTTTGGGATGTGTTAAACTGAATACAACCCAAGGGAGGTTTGGAAACAAACTTTATTACTTGTTACAAATAAGGGGACGGGGAGATAGCTCTCAAAGTGCTGTCCTCCTGTGCAGTTAGCACAGAAATCTTTATTCAGTGTATTAAGCGGCAGGGAGCTGGCATGTACATTAAGGAACTCACCCATGTTCTATCACTTAGGCACTTTGGAGGCTCGTTGTACAAGTCTAGTGTGTCAACATGCTAGTGCATACGTCATTTTTCCCCCCCAAATGGCAGGAAAACCAACCCACAGGACGAGGTCTTTGTATTATAATGATCTAAAGGTAACTTCAGGACAACTCAGGGGGGCTTCTGCACAGGTCCTCAGCTCCAAACCTGGGCAAACTGGCTCAAAGAAGCTACCAGACAAGACGCATCTAGCAAGTGATTATCAAATGAAACAACCTTGCCTCTCCTTGGTGGGAACTGCTGGTTTTGCAAGACAAAACACATTCTTTCCCTGCTTTTGTCCCCTCCTCTTCACTGTGCTGATAGCTTTCAGCCCTCTGATTTAAGTAACTTCCAGCTGGATCTTAGCTAACATTTGCACCAGCTTAAGTTGGATATTAAAACCTACTTTAATTTTAGCCAGCTTGACCGCACATTAAAATTTAAATTTTTAAAATAAATTTCTATTTTTTCCATATTCTCATTTTGTCTTTAGTTTCTTTTAGCTTTTAGTGTCTTTTAGCTTTGAGACCACTTGAAACCAGCTTCATTTTAAGGCAATATTATTGTTATTTACATATCTCATATCTCATTTTCTGGCATATGAAGATGTTTCTCTTACTATTTTTAATAGTTTTAATTACATATCAATTAGAATTTTTAACTCTTAGTCATGGTTTCTAGTGAAAACTAAGCAATGGTGAGCAGTCTGTCATATCAACATTTTTTTAAATTGCAAATTTATGGATGCATTTTTAAATTTTCAGAAGCATATGCCTTTTAAATTTACTTTAATGTAACATTAGCATATCTAAATATTTTTAGTTTCTCTGCAATAAGAAGCCAAAAGTAGATATACCTATATTTAGTAATTAGTATTCTAGTATTTTGTCTAATTTGGAAATGATTTAGATATCTAATGAATTTAATTCAACTCATTATTTAACTTAGCAAAACTTTTAAGATTTTTTTTT
>RCUC01058458.1:0-17910 GCA_003697995.1 Taxidea taxus jeffersonii | reverse complement strand
GGGAGCACTTAGGAAATAGTGGATTACAAGTTATATTTTAATTTTTTTCAGACCTGTTTCTCTCTAGAGGCTGTCTCCAAGACCCAAGATGAGTTTATTCATTTTAGAATCAACTCACCCCATTGATGTTATAACCAGAGTCAGCATACATCACGATTGGCAGGACCCGCTGGTGTTTAGCAAAATGGAAGCGTTCTGGGAATTCCTCCTTCTTGTACACATTGAGGTGAGGGTGTGCATTCTTCAGTGCTTGGTAAACAGCTTCCTCTTGCCCTGGTTTGGGCAGGAGCATCCCAAAGCCACCATAGTCCACGATATCAAACTTGACTAAGTCCCTGAACTTGATGTAGTTAGTCAAGAGGATCTCAGTGACGTTGGGCTTCTTTTTTATTGTGGTCATGCCGTGGTCTGATGTGATGATGACATTGAGGTTCTTGGTCAAGTGGTGCCTCTCAATGGCTTCCACCAGGTACCCGATGGTTCTGTCAATTTGCTGAATAATCACCCTTCTGTTCTCTGTCTCAGGCCCGAATTTGTGTCCCATATTATCTGGCTCTCCATAGTACAGAGTCACAAAGTCAAAATCTTCCTTAGTGAACCAGTTCATGACGATGTCGATGTTCTCCCTCCACTCTGTCTCGTTGCTGTCTGGGTGAGTGTAAGACTCCACCAGGGACCGCTGGACAGCCTCTCCTTTGTACTTTGCACCTCCTCCAGGATAGTGGAATGATGCTGTCTTCCTCCCCTGCAAGGATAAGAAGAAAATTCTATCAGGACTGTTTCTCCTATCTTTTTCATAACAAGTAAAGCGTGGCTTGTTGATGTCCCTGCCCTAGTCCAGAGGCATAGAGAACATTCGAGCTTTGGAATCAGATGACACTGGACTTCATTCCTGGCTTTACCAGGATCTCTTCAAGTCTATAACACCATTGCAAGACATACTATTGTTTTATGTGCTACTGGAAAAAAAGTGCTGCCAGTTAAATCATGACACTCCACGGATGGTAAGATGCACTCCAACTTCAGATATGGCAAAATGAAAAGAAGTTCCTTGGAATGGAGGAAAAATGGTACGTTCTGCATTGGTGATGGTAAGTGAATTCTTTAATCTCTTATACTTCGTGTTTCCACATATAAAATGCCCAAAAGTTGATGTTATTTTTGTGAGGATTAAGTCAGAAAACTTTAAGATAAAGTGGTAGGGATTGTGTTTTGGCATGTGGTAGGCACTCTTTTCTTTGCCTCCAGGTATAGCAAACCACCGCAAAGCCTTCCCCAATGTGTGTAGTAAATGCTTAATATGTTTGCTGGCCCAGCACCCACTCCCTTTCCACTGGTTCAGAGAACCCTGACTTCCCTTAGAGACTCTGCCTTTGCTTCGTGGCTGATTTGGGATGTGTTGTTTCCACATCAGGCTCCAGAGGTGGGATTTGGTTGTGGCCTGGCCAATCAGAGGACACTACTTCCACTGGCCACAGCAGCTGGTTCAGCCTTGGGCCCATGTCCCAGTCAGAGCCAAAGAGATTTGATCTTGGGACTTCTGAGGAGGAGGAGTAAGGGCTAGAGGAAAGCTTTGGACCAGAAATCAGGTTGTTTTAACAACACACATGATTTCAAAGTAATGAAAATATTCTTAAGTGATCCCCCAAGCAGAAAGGTGGCTGTTGACAAAGTTTGGTAAAGTTGTTAGGAAAAAAAAAGAATTTTATGTTTGCTCACCAATGAATTAACAATGAGATGGGCACATCTCACTAAGTCCTGTTGTTGTAAAGCGGCTCATTGACCAGGACATGGCACATAGTAGGGGCTCAGTGGAGTTTTGGTTTAATGAATGAATGTCCTACTTATTTGGGGAGCAAGTTCTTTCCTTTGTCTCAGTAAAGCTATTAACTTGAAGGCTGTACTGTGACACTTCCTCTACCACCCAGTATTTGGATGTTCTGAAAAACACAAAAGTTCATTGATTTTAGTAGAACCAAGGATGATGATGGTGTCACTATATTGATTTGGTATGGAGCATAAATGACCAGGGAGAATTTTGGGATAATGGCACCTGGGTTGTGGCTATTTGGTTGACAAATGAGCAGAAAATTATATCCACAAGTAATGACAAAACTTGCAATGTACTGTTTGAGAGAGAGTAGCAGGAAAGCAATTTGGAAGTTGTGAGGGATGCTGTTGGTTTTCTACCCAGATCCCTTTGTTGGGCCAGTGCACTCACATTCACTTCAGCTGTTCCATGTTCTGGAAAATTACCTTTGGCTAAGTGGCCAAATCTTGCCTCACCTGGTAAGGTGTGCCATACTGCTCCTTCATTCCCAGCTCCCTATGGCCAGTGATTGACTGATGGGAGGACAGAAGACCAGCTTCCTTGCCTCAGGGTGGTACAGCATGGGGGTGCAATTCATGCTCCAGAGCTCTGTGGGATTAGGCTGAAGCTGGTTTCTAACTGCAACCACAGCTCCCTTTACTTCTTTCAAATCCTGCTCTGTCAGTTTCCCTCACTCCTATCTCCTGAGAACTCTCCTTTAATGCCTTCAGATCCCTGCCTCAGGCTCTGCTTTCAGGAAGCTTGAAATAAGATAGAAAAAAATTTTTTTAAAGATTTTTATTTATTTATTAGAGAGAGAGAGTGTGAGCACAAGGAAGCAGTGGGGCAGAGGAAGAGGGGGAAACCAACTTCCTGTTGAGCAGGGAGTCTGACGTGGACCTCAATCCCAGGACCCTCGGATCATAACCAAGCCGAAGGCAGATGCTCAACCGATGGAGCTGCTGCACCCCAAGATAGAAGTTTTTTTTTTTTTTAAGATTTTATTTATTTATTTGACAGAGAAAAACACGGCAGGAGAGAAAACAAAAGCAGGGAGAGTGGGGGAAGGAGAAGCAGGCATCCTGCTGAGCAGGGAGCCTGATGAGGGGCTTGATCCCAGGACCCTGGGATCATGACCTGAGCCAAAGGTAGATGCTTAATGACTGAGCCACCTAGGCGCCCCAAGATAGAAGTTTTAATACTAAATACTTTTCAAGGCTCCAGAAGCTCTGCTATCTATTGCTATAGGTGAAACATTGTAACCTCTGGCCTCCAGCATTCATTTTCTATCATGTGATTTAATTTTATTTTCTCTAAAGTACTTTACCCAATCTGAAATTATCTTAATGTGTTTCTTGTTTACTGTCTATTTCCCTCCCTTAGAATGTGAGTTCCGTGAGATCAGGGGCCATGTTGATTTTATTGACCACTCTTTTTCTGGGACGTAGAACAGGCCTGGCTCAGAGTAGGTGGTAATTTTTGGTTAAATGGATTTTGAATGAATGCATGAATCGCATCTCCTTTTGTGGGTGCAAAACCCATCCTATTCTCACTCCTGATTAACTTATGTAAAGAGTTATGGAAGCTCTTTCTTTTTTGGGTTCTAGCATCTTATTTGTAATCTCTTCAGGCAACACATTTTCATTTTTGATAATAGAATGTCTATGGTTGCTTTAACTTGCAAATCCTCTAACATTTATTTATTGCATTTCTGATTGGCATTACTCATAATTCTCAGTTTTTAATGGTGGTACTTTGTTTAACTTAATATAAATTGACTTTGCTCTGAAGTATGGAATTGACTGGAAGGATAAAACTTTCAACATTTTGTAGAACATAGTTTGACTGTCTATTTTATTATCTAGAATAAGCTGACATCGGCATTATGAGGGACTTAGGCAGCTCTGCATATCCAGTTGACTTCTTGATGTTTGCATGTTAAATCTCAGATGTTCCGAACTTGAAATTGTTTTCTTGTGCTGTGTTCTCAACACACACCTTCTTTTTTAAAAAATTTTATTTATTTATTTGAGAGAGAGAGAGAGAGCATGAGAAAGGGGAGGGTCAGAGGGAGAAACAGACTCCCTGCTGAGCAGGAAGCTCTGTGTGGGACTCCAGGATCATGACCTGAGCTGAACGGAGTTGCTTAACCAACTGAGCCTCCCAGGCGCCCTCAACACAAACCTTCTTTAAAGATATCTCAAGCTGTAGTCTTAGGAAACTGTGATTTTTTTTCCACTTTGCCCACTAGGGATTTTAAGAGTTAAACTGTTTCATGAAAGAAGCTCCAGAAAGAAATGTATGTTTGAGTGTGTGTGTGTACACACACACACACTCACACACGACTCTGTTTATTTGGGACCCGGGATAATCAAAAGTGCTATTTTCAACAAATACTTCTGAGAAATAATCTGAGCATTTAATTGGATGTAAAAGAGTGGGTATTTACTATTCTACCCTTTAATTAGCATAATCAGTATTTCCAGTAGCAATAGCAATTGGAAAATCACTGGTTTTATTAGGTTCATTATTTGCCCTTAGTGTAGTGTTGCATCAATGTGGCTATTACTCTTAAGTTGCTTTTTTATTCTTTTTATTTTTATTTATTTATTTTTTATTTACTTGATAGACAAAGATCACAAGTAGGTAGAGAAGTAGGCAGAGAGAGAGGGGGAAGCAGGCTCTCCGCTGAGCAGAGAGCCCGTTGGGGGGCTCGATCCCAGGACCCTGAGATCATGACCTGAGCCGAAGGCAGAGGCTTAACCCACTGAGCCACCCAGGTGCCCCTTAAGTTGCTTTTTTAAAACAAGAGTTAGTATTTCCTATAGGCAAAATCCTTGGGTTTTGTACAGAGTCCACCAAACTCCTCAGAACTAATCATTAGAACAGAAGTTTCAGTTTGGTTTTGCATTTTGTCTTGTCTCTTCCTTTCTTCCAAGGTGCACGTGTTTTAGGAAGGCCCCTGAACATTTCATCATGGTTGTGCTTTGGTGGGAAGTATGTATGGTTTAGGGAAAGGAGTTCCTCTTTCCAGGAAGTGATTGAGTGGAAAGACATGGACTCTATGTATGTGAAATTCAGAAGTCAAGGTTGATCTGAGTTGTTTTCATTGCTTTTCTGGGCTCTAGAGGAGTCACTGAACAGAAGGAGCCAGATGGCCAAGATTCTATTTTCTCCCCCTCCCACGCCCTTTCACAGGTCAGATCATTATTCTTAGAACCTTTATGATGCATAATAAAGACATGGTTTGGGCCAATATTGGGATGAAATATCTTGTTATTAATGCTCTAGGCAGAAGCAGCTGGCACCATTCTGCTCACAGCTCTTCCAAGTTTGGAAGCTATTATCTATGAGACTTGGCTTACAGTGAAAATCGTAGCTGCCCTCCCCAACCTCTCTCCAAATACCCTCCTGGTTATAGCCTACCATGGTCCTGATACAGACTTTTGGAAGCCATGGGAATCTCACTCAGATTATCCCCTGCATTTCACTCCTTAATATGCTCTTTAGCTCCTCCACAGAGAGTTGAAACATGCCCCTAGGTTTTTATGGTTTTCCTGGGTCTAAAAGTCATGGCTGCCTGCCTTTCTCTGAGGATTAGGACTTCTGAACTTTGTGAACTACTTCAGCCATTAATTATATTCAGTTATCAGGCACGCTCACTTAAAATCTGAGCTTGCTTTGAATGGACCCTCTCCATTCATACCCTGACCATTACTGAAGTCCTGCTGGAGTGTGGATGTGTTCTTGGACTGTGAATAATGGACTCAAAGGTGGCCAAGAATCCCATCTTTTAGGCATCATCCACAACGTATGTCAATTCTTATGTATCTTATTGGACTCTGGCAGCATTAATGTCATGGAAGGAAAACATTTTAGTCCTATTAAAGGTGAATGCATCAATCTCCACATCAATGCATTAAATGCATCAATCTCCATAAAGCCCACCTGGAGAAGGATGGATTTTCCCAGTGATGGTTAGAGGTTAGGCCACTCCATTATAGTTCTGCCTGGTAATATAGACGGACCCCTGAATGACATTTAGGGCCAGTTGGTATGCTATTACTACGGGGCTGACCTGGGGCCACAGGCTTGCTCTGATTGCAGCAGCTTTCCTGCCAACTCCTCAGGGAGCTGGCCAGTGGCCCTGTCCCATGGCAGGAGATGTCAGTGGTAGAATGAGATATACCAGCTTGATTTTCACTTGCCAAACGCATGGCGTGTTGTCAATCGTCTGGCCCTGCACCAGATCCTGTTTTTGTACAACCACTTACGAATTCAGCAAAGAAGAAGAACACTCTGATTATGAATTGAGCAAAAGGAAACAAAGTCCTGAAAATAAATGGCAACAAGACAAGAACCATGAATAAGAAAAACTACAGAAAAGAATTCTACCAGAAACCTCATGCCAATGAACAAATAGTGTAGCAAGAGACGAGAAAGGCCCTGGGTTTTGAACACTAAATTAATGAAGACCGCCCAGACCTCCCTAGCAGCAAGACAAATAAGTGATTCACTATAAAATCCATGGCTAAATGTTTCAGCCAAGGAAGTAATACTATGTTATAGTTAAGAGTTAAGAGTTGCTGAACCCTGAGTGAGTTAAAATCTTAGCTTTGCCTCTTGCTAGCTTTGTGGCTTTAGAAGTTACAAAAAAGGGGACGCCTGGGTGGCTCAGTTGGTTAAGCGGCTTCCTTCAGCTCAGGTCATGATCCCAGCGTCCTGGGATCAAGTCCCGCGTCGAGTCCCGCGTCGAGTCCCGCATCGAGTCCCGCATCGAGTCCCGCATCGAGTCCCGCATCGGGCTCCTTGGGCTCCTTGCTCGGCAGGGAGCCTGCTTCTCTCTGCCTCTGCCTGCCACTCTGTCTGCCTGTGCTCACTCTCTCTGACAAATAAATAAATAAAATCTTAAAAAAAAAAAAGAAGTTACAAAAAAGTTTGCTCACCTGTTAAGTGGGCATGATCATAACACCTACTTAAGAACTGTTATAAATTAATAAATGTAAAGCATTTAAATCAGTACTAGGCACATAGAAGGTATTATGAGTGTTATTTTCTTGAGGGGGCAGAATTTATTTGCATGGTTTCTGCCTTAAAGTGAAAAAATGTGACAGAAGAGGAAGGAATCTAGAGCATAACAGTTAAGGGAAAAATGAAGCTGAGATAGAGTCACTGACAATCCCCTTTGATTCATTTAGAGCTATGCTGTCCAGTATGGTAGTCCTTAACCACATGTGGTATTTAGATTTAAATTGAAATTAATAAAAATTAAATGCAATTAAAAATTTGGCTCCTCAGTCTCACTAGTCACATTTCAAGGGCTCAATAACCACGTGTGGCTCCATGTTCGACAGTGCACAGTTGAACATGTCTATCATCAAAGAAAGTTCCATTGGATAGTTCTGGCTTAGAGCTGTAGTGACCAGCTGAAGTGCTAAAATGATTCAGCCTCCTTTAATGACTACTAGTTTTTGAACATTTAGTTTTCAGCATGTTATATGTATTATCTCAGTTAACCTTCCTAATGGGTTTAAGAAGCAGGAACTCTGACAATCTTCATTTTATGGGTGGGGCAAATCAAGCACAGGAAGGAGGGTTTTGCCCAAGGACATGCAGCTGGAGAAAGGTGGAGCTGGCCAGATCTGCTCCAGGAGTACAAGTCCACAGCCTGCCTTCTGAGCTGCAACAGCACCACCTTGCAGCAGGGCACACTCAGTATGCTGGAGCACAGAGATGAAGCTCCAGTGCAAGAGGATCTTTGGAGCAAAGGCTGGTGTCTTAGGGAGAGAGATTCTACTCTGAATCAATGACTGCGGGAGCTGTTTAAGAAAATACAAAGCTGACAGCAGTTTTGGGGCTGGGACTTAAACATGCAGCTCTGATTTCTGCCTTTTTGAAGCAATAGTAAATGGCCCCTGGAATCCTTTCAAGTGAATGTTCTCAGAGCTTTTCATGGTCTAAAGATCCATTAAATGGTCAGCTTCATTCCTTTTTTTTTTTTAAGATTTTATTTATTTATTTGATAGACAGAGATCACACAAGCAGGCAGAGAGGCAGGCAGAGAGGGGAGGGGAGAAACAGGCTCCCTGACGAGCAGAGAGCCTGATGTGGGACTCGATCCCAGGACGCTGGGATCATGACCCGAGCCGAAGGCAGCGGCTTAACCCACTGAGCCACCCAGGCATCCCGGTCAGCTTCATTCTTAAGGGCTTTTATGCTTAAGCCTGAGGCAAGTGTATAAATAGATATTTATGAAAGGGCTGCTGAGTTCAGACCCTATGGTGAGCCTTGGAGGTACAATCATGATTCAGCCAGACTCTGCCCTCATAGAGACTCATCCATCGATAATAGTTAAATGCATATTTCATTTAATACTTACATCAAATCTATTAAATAAGCACATCATCATTATTCCCATTACACACTTAGGGAAATATGTTTAGAGAAGTTAAATCACTTTCCCAAGGTCACAGATTCCAACCCTTATCCTACATGCTTAGGAATGAGAGGCGATACCCTTGGAAGCCAACCCAGGGTTTCTGATAGTACCTGTCTCTGGGCTGTGATCCAGAGGGGGAGAACACCATTGTCCCACCACTCAGTCTTGTTCTGTGTAGTTTTGAAGGAGTACTTCCATTGTGTCTCTGTATTAAACATCATGTTGTGAATGACTCCATGATCTTCAATCCAGCGACCTTGGGTATGAAAGAGGGAAGGTACTGATAAGTTCCGTGAATGGATACTGCCAGGGCTATCAAAGTGATCTTAAGACCTCTCTCAATATCCTTCTGGTAGGCCTACTTCTTCTGGGGGATTTCTGCTTGGGGCGGCTACCCTGGGGCTTCTGACTTGGTTTTCTGGAGATGCAAATGTTGGTGGGCATAAAGGAAGGGCTAATTGTATCTCACAACTGCCAGATTGGATATGTTCCTGGAACAGACCTCACAGTCCTGGAGGAAGCTGGGATTGGCTGTGGAACCTGATATGGGAGGGAAGGCAGGGCAAGGGGAGGCCAGGTTACTTGGGTTGTTCTGTGTCTAGAAGGTGAGAGCCTAGAATTTGGATATTTTCTGTGGGATGATTTTCCTTATCTTCTGCTTGTGATGATGTGATTCAATATTGAATATCCAGTGGACCTAATTCTTGGCAAACATCCCAGGGTTTTTCCTAGGACTCCCATACTGTTTGAGGAAAGCAACAGAATCAGGAAGGATTTCTAGACATAAATGGCTATAGACTTACTTCTCGCTACTTAAGGAAAGCAGATGTTGGAGAATGTGATTAAGCTAGATTATTCTTGAAAGCATAAGAATTGAACCAATATAGAAAAAACCTGTGGTCTTAAATTGTACCAGGGAAAAGAGGAGTGTGTGTTGGGGGGCAGTCTAAAGAGTGAACCAAAAGATCCAAGGGGACAGCTGAGTACACTTCCTTATTACCTGCTGGGACAGAATCCTCTGGGTGACCCTGCTGATTATAATAAGATAGTGATGATTTCTCCTATTTCCAAGTTAAATCAATGCAGGACATTCTGTGACTAGAACTTGATGGTCACGGGAACCAAGAGAAAGCTCTCCACTAGTTCAGAGTCATCGCCAGGCTGATGGTGGATAAAGTCCCCCTAGGATGGCCAAGGCTTTCAGGTGGGAAGAAGCAAAAACAGTTGTTGCTTTACTGTTTCTGCCTTGTAGGTAGATCACACTTAGGGGCACTGAAAAGAAGTTGTGCTGCTGTCAGGGATTGGGGCTTTGGGGTCAAGATTCCTGGTCAGGGATCAAATTGGATGGTCAGCAGGGGAAGAGCATGGACCTAGAGTCCAAGAGAGCTGGGTGCCAACCACAGCTTGGCTTTTGAACATGCTGTGTGAACTTAAATAAGCCCCTAACCCGCCTGGCCTTGGTTGCCTGAATAACCAGGTAGGGCTTGTGTGATGAAAGCATGACACATATTTACTGTCATGTCATTAACCAACACATTTCCTAAATTTATAGGGAGATTAACTCATCTAATGCTCCCAACAACTCTGTGAGGTGGCTACTATTATAGCCCCTCTTTTAGAGATTTCCCCCTTTAAGGAAACAGGCACACAGTTTGCTCAAGATCATGTAGCAGAACTAGCCTTTGAACCCAGGAGGCTTGGTTACGATCCATGCTTTTTTTTTTTTTTAATAGGTGAAATTCACATAGCATAAAATTCACCATTAACATTTTAAAGTATACAGTTCATTAGCATTTAGTATAGTCACAATGTTGTGCAATAATCACCTCTTTTCAGTTCCAGGGCATGTTCATCACCCCAAAAGGAGACTGTACCCAAGCAGTCACTCCCCAAGTCCTCCATTCCCCCGTCTCCTACTAGCCAGTAATCTTCTTTCTGTTTCTATAGTTTTACTTGTTCTGGACATTTCATAGAAATGAAATCTCACAATATGTGACCTTTTGTGTCTGGTTTCTTTTACTTAGCTTTATGTTTTCCAGGTGCATCCATGTTGTAGCATATTTCCTTGTTATAGTGTCTGAGCTTTCTCATGACTGAGCCATGCCATATCATAGGAGGTGAAATGGAAGCAGAAATGGGAACAGAGACAATTCACCCAGGGGTAGCTTGCTTTTGCCTTGGTTTTGTTTTGTTTTTTTTGCCTGCAAATCCTGGATTCTGTTCTTTGTGACTCTTCCTGGCTAGTAAAGAGCAAATCACCCTGGAATTACAAACACCTGGCACTTCACCTATTCTAGTGTTTATCCATGGTATTTTATACCACCAACATTAGAATCAGTTGAACTGCTTGTTAAAAGACACAAATTCCTGGGGAGCCTGAGTGGTTCAGTCAGTTAGGTGTCTGCCTTCGGCTCAGGTCATGATCTCAGAGTCCTAGGATTGAGCCCTAAATCGAGTGGGGCTCCCTGCTCAGCAGGGAGTCTTCTTCTCCCTCTGCCCTTCCCCCCTGTTCGTGCCTGCACTCACTCTCCCTCTCTCTCTCTCAAAAACAAAACAAAACAAAACAAAAAGCAACCAAACAAACCCTCACAAATTCCCTGGTCTCCACTCTAGCCCTTGCTGAATTCACACCTTTTTTTTTTTTTAATTCTTTTAAGATTTTATTTATTTATTTGACACACAGAGATCACAAGTAGGCAGAGAGACAGAGACGGAGATAGGGGGAAGCAGGCTCCCTGCTGAGCAGAGAGCCTGATGTGGGGCTCGATCCTGGGACCCTGGGATCAGGACCTGAGCTGAAGGCAGAGGCTTTAACCCACTGAGCCACCCAGGCACCCTTGACTTCACATCTCTTGAGTGGGGTCTGAGAGCCTACATTTCATAAGCTCTCCAGGTGGTTCCAGTGCCCCCTGACATACCCCACTGACATGTCAGAGCCATTGTTTTAGGAACTGTTAGTCATTCACACATGCATGTGGGTTAGTTCTAGCAGATTGCCCATTACTCCAAAATCTGAGTTGACAGTAGTTCGCCTGAGGGACCAAAGGGAGGGCAGGCAGCTGTCAAAACCTGGAGTACTCCAGTATCTTGGGGAAGCAAAGCCACTGGGAGGATTTGGAGGAGGGATTAGAAGAAGCAAAGGATGCCCTGGACACAGAAACTCCCCCCTCCTGGACCTTAATGATTCTGGCTTCCAGGTTCTGAGATCCAGAGGTCAGTTATACTATCAGTTAAGTAGACTAGCTTGGGAACCAATCACAGAATCCATTTTCTGCTCAAAGAGATGTTACCCAAGTTTCAAATACCTAACCCAAAATGAGTTCAGGGAGCATGCCCCTTCTGTTCTGTGGCATGGTTAGTCCCAGTAATTGTACAAAGGAAACTGTCTCCATGGTGTTTGCGTTATTTTCACCCTGACCCTTAAAGGCATGTTCTAAATCCAGCCAACAGCTGGGGACCACTAATGACCCAGCAGAAATTTCCACTGCCCCTTTGGTTCCTCCTTTCTGTTGCTCTAGGCTGTTTATCCTGGTTAAGGACCAGTTCTGGAGTGTGGGTAGAATAAGACAGAAGAGGGGAAAAGAAATGAACAGCTGCAGGGAGTGGCAATCAGTTTTACTAAAATTGCATTTTCAATTCTGAAGACAATCAGTTACCGGGCTGGAAAGCTGCGTGAAGGCACCACTGTTGACCATGCCTGGGGTTCGAGTAGCTACAAAGGAACTGGTTTCACTTGGGTCAGATGACATAGTCCTGTACAGTGCTACAGAAGGGGGACTGCTCTGAGGCGGGACATCTGGGTTTGGTTTTGGCTTTTGTAAGCACTTGCTCTCTCCCTGGGACTTAGTTTTCCCCCTGTAAAATGAGAGAGTTAATGATTTCCAAGGGCCTTTCTGGCTTTATCCATTCTGAGAGTCTGTCATCCATGTCATTTCAATGTCTGTGATGTGGAAGTTAAAAAGGAAGTAGGATAAGCTCTCCTAGAGAACGTGATTCCTGCTGCTTGCTAATTATGCTTTAATCAGGGTATAATGCCTACTCCCACACCATGCCATTTACGGCAAAGTGAGGGTAAATTTACCCAACTGAGCCTTTCAGGTGTGGGAACCAACCCGGCTGGATTTGACTCCCTTTTCTTGATTCTCAGAGACTGACATTTATTTATTTCCCAAATACTTGCAGGGTGAGTTTAGGAAACCATCAAGTCCAGTGTTAGATCCAAATCCTCTTTCTCAAATGTTTAAGCCAAGTATTACCCTTGATTGTCCCAGGGCATTTACAGCCTAGGGGAGAGGGGTGAGAGACTTAAAAAAAGAGAGAGCATGTTCTGGAATGCCTGCAATGCTAACAGGTACCTTCTCTTAGGATTCCCCTACTTATAGGCCTTGCTGAGAGGCAGGTCTAGGCACTATATTTGTACCATGTGGCATCTCCTCCCCACATCCAGTTGTTTGGTGAGAAACCCAGTTCTCTCTCTCAAGACTTAAACCAAGAAATGAAGTGACTAGTCAACTGGTGGTGGTCTCTGAGAAGACTACCATGATGGGCCATGAGCAGAAGAGAAAGCTGGTTGTGAGCAAGTGAAACAGAGAAAGGAGAGTTCCTGGGGCTGACTGGAAGCACACTAGGCTTCTGAGAGCCAGAAATATAAGGTCTGGTTTCTCTAACTCCATTTGCCATTTTTTCTGATTGTCTCTCATTTGGTTCCCTTGCTTGACTTTGCCTGTTAGAGCCTTACAGGGCAGTCCTTTCCCTTGAGCTAGTGTGAAAGGATTTCTGTGTTTTATGGCCATTATTCTCTGATATAGCTGGTGATGAGTGCTCCAATGCTAAATAAAGTGCAGTGAGAACACAGAAAAGAGGGGATCAGGGAAGGTTTCACAGAGGAGGTGACAATGGAGACTGGTGAAGGCAAGTGCAAATGTAGTCCAACCTTGAACAACATGGGCTTGAATTGTGTGGGTGCACTTATACAACAGATTGTTTTTGATAAATACGCTACAGTATTGTTAGTGTATTTTCTCTTCCTTATGATTTTCTTAATAACATTTTCTTTTGTCTAGCTTACTTTATTGTAAGAATATAGAATATAATATATAAAATATGTGTTAATTATCCATGTTATTGGTAAGGCTTCTGGTCAATGATAGGATATCAGTAGTTAAATTTTGGGGAGTCAAAAGTTATACATGGATTCGACTGTGTTACCACCACTAACCCCCATATTGTTCAAATGTCACCTGTATCTGCCATGATTTTTTAACAGATTTTATTTACTTATTTGACAGACAGAGATCACAAGTAGGCGGAGAGGTAGGCAGAGAGAGAGGAAGGGAAGCAGGCTCCCCGCTGAGCAGAGAGCCTGATGTGGGGCTCGATCCCAGGACCCTGAGATCATAACCTGAGCCGAAGGCAGAGGCTTTACCCACTGAGCCACCCAGGCACCCCGCTGCCATGATTTTTAACTATTAAAACTAAGCAGTTCACTGGTTGGGTAGAAGTAGATAGAGATTGTTTTATAATATCCTGTCCCGGTTGTATCCATTGTCAGTTATGCCGCTGAAAGGATTACGTAGCCTGAGATTGCTTAGTGCTTTTTTGTTAATGACCTAAACATCTCCCGTGATATGCACTTGGAAATAAGTGAACAATATTGTTCAGTTATGTTGTTGTGGACAAATCACCAGTTTGGCCATTGTTAGATGGCCTGAGAGATAGTTCCAAAGTTTGAACTAAAATAGGGTTTGGCATCTACCCAGTAAGGCTGCTGAAGGTCTTTCCTTTTTTGATTATGATGATGAAAAAAATGGCTGAGATGGCTCATGACTTGCTTTTGCTCATCATCTCTGTCCTGGATTCTTGGCCCAGAAGCCCTGCTCTAGAACTTGCAAAGTTTTCAGTTTTTGCCAATGTTCTGGGCTGTTCCTTGGCTTGTGATAGATGAAAACCACTCCTTTTATTTCCTTATCGTAAGGCCAGGACTGACCTGACTTAGACTGTAGACCTACATTAGACCTGTCTAGATGCAAACCTTCATGGGCATTCGGGTCATATGAGAAATAGGTGCCTGTGCAGCATTGCTGTGGGCTGTCAGGGAGTGTCATTAGAATTGGGCACACATGGCACTCATACCATTCCATCCCGCTATACTTCCCACTTAGCATCCATCTCATTTCCTCTTGAATTTCAGATGATTGCCTACAAATATGTTTTTTCCATTAGTTTACAAGCTTCCTAAGAGTAACGTTATGGCTCATTTATTCTGGTATCTCTCTGGCACAAAGCATAGGGATTTACCCTTACTAGACATTCAACAAATGTTTGTTGAATTTAATTGAACAAACTCCCTCTTACCTCTGCCCCAGTTCAGGTATGATCTGAGCAAATAGCAGACAGAGCCTGATTTAGTCCAAAGTCATTTTTGGGAAAAAAGGATGTTTTAGTGGGATTAAAATAAACCATGCCATAACTTAATAACTTAATAAGGGCATTCCTTCCCCTCTCTTCCAAACATTTGCTCTGTTCCTACCTACTAATTTTCAGGTGTAACAGTGTATATTTACAGATAGTCCACTTGGGTATAGATAAACTTTAATGCATTTATTTATTTAACAGTAGTTTGAGGAACTGCTATGTGTTATTCACTAATTCCTTTAAATTAATCTACTGTATAAGCTATAAGCATATCTTCATTTTCCTTCTGATTTGTGATTCATTAATTTCACATTCCCGAAACCAAAGAAGAAAATAGCTTGTTAACCAGCTAGTATGAAATCAGTGAGGAAGAACAGTTGCCACATCAAGTCAACCAACCGCCTTAAATCGACCCAGTGTTTCATTCTTGAGCTGACAAGCTCATTGAGAACCACAGCCAAGATACTAATGGGAAACAGCCCCCACTGATGCTCAAAACCACGCTTACTCAAGTTTACACACCCAGAGTGCCACCCATTGATAACCCACTGGACGCATAACAAAAGTACTTGAAATGAGGGCAGGTGAGCCAATCAAAATTTAAAAACTTATCAATTCCTGCTATAGAATTGGCTTGTCTCCAACACTAGCACTCATGATGGCAGCCCTTTTTTGGACAGAGAATGTTAAACCCTAGCATGTCCATTTTACTAAACTGCTCTTGCTCATGTGTAAGTGCAAATAAAAAATGCTGTTGTTGCTTTTTTTTGACATTGCTTTTTAATTATGGCTATCCACAAATCATTTTATCCTTGAACAAGACTTGAGAATGGCCCTAAGGCAGAGGCATGATTCTGTAGGAACTAGGCCAACAGAGAGTGGGCTTTCACACCCTGCACCTCTTCCTTTAATCTGCCTTCAAAAACAGAAACTTTATCTCTTTGAGTAGTTGGAATCAGCGGGCTGCACTGCAGTTCCATCTGGGAACTCTTTTAACACACAGTTCTACCCTTGTCCTGCCTTACTGACCTCTGTCACGGAAATGGAATCTGTCCCCTGCATTTTTTTCCTCACTTCATTTTCTTTTCTTACCACTATAGTGGGCTGAATGATACTACCACCAAATTATATGTCCATATTCTTATTCCCAGAACCTGTGAATGTTGCTTTATTTGGAAACTAGGTCTTCATGGATGTAGTTAAGGATCTTGACATGAAGAGATCATCCTGAAAATCATTACATGAAGAGATTATCCATATTGGCTCTAAACCCCTTTATAAGAGGCAGAAGAGGAGAGGACACAGACAGAAAAGGAGGAAGCAGCATGACCATGGAGGCAGATACTGGAATGGTGCGACCAAAAATCAGGGAATGCTGGCAGCTACCAGAGGCCGAAGAGGCAAGGAAAGATTCTCCCCTAGAACCTGTGGAGGGAGCATGGCCCACTGATACCTTGATTTTGGCCTTCTAGCCTCTAGACTTTCTGTTGTTTTAAGCCACCCAGCTTATTGTACTTTGTTACAGCAGCAATGGGAAACTAATATACCCATGCTGTCAGTTTCAAGTGTTTCCAACTTCTCTTACTCAAGGCCTTGGGATTTGGAGCAGTCACGATTTTTTTCTCAGTTGCTGTGGTGTTTGGGCTGACACTTTCTCCTTTGTAATCCATAGTCCTGAAACATCAGCATCTGATTTTTCTACATGTTGGAAATTAGCATCATGACAAGATAGGAAATAATCCTGGTTTTCCAGCCTTCCTTTTTTTCAATTATTTTCATGACTTCCATTTTTCCCTTCTTGTGGAAATGACTGATGTTGGAAGCACATCTTTTCTGTCTCCATCTGTGGGTTTCTTTGCTTTGTTCATCTGTGTTTTGGGAGGGGACTGTTTTGGGACTTACAGGAATTTTTCCGTGGAGAGTTATTTCTGGGGAAGCAGGATGGGAGCTGATTAAGGTTTATAGCATCTTCTAACTAGGTTTCCAACAACATCTACTGGGCTTGTATTGTTATCAGCGGCAGGAATTAAATTTCCTTTACCTACCTCTTTTACCTCTTTCAGACTTTGTGTTTTTCACTGGTTAGAGTCACATGGGTGACCTTTGGCTCTCTGATTATAACGTGTGATTTGTATATTATACATCTAGCCCAAGGTTTCTCAACTAGGGGGTGATTTTGCCCCCCAAGGAACATTTGGCTATGTCTGGAGACACTTGGTTGTCATAACCACCAGGGAAGGGATGCTGCTGGCATCTAGTGAGCAGAGGCCAAGAATGCTGCTAAACACTCTATAAAGCATAGGACCGCCCCCATAAGACAGAGAAAGATTTGGCCCAAAATGTCAGTGGTGAGACATTGTGAACCCTACCCTAGTCTTAAAGATCATCTAAGTACGTTTGGCCATGCTTCCTTTGCTCCTATCTCAGGTGGAAGGAGAGTTGTGGATTCATGACTGGTTATAACATTTATGAGGAATTTTTACCTCTTACAAATTGATTGTGGGATAGAATGTAAGCAACTTATCATTTGTGTAAATTATGCCTTGTGCACCTTCAGGGGTTACCACCCACATAGCATTCATGAAAATAACCTCCCTAGAATTGTGCTGTACACAGTCTATAGAGTTACAAAATGATGGCTCTAGTTTTGGGGTTGCCCTGGTGGGGTTCTGGAATTAGGAGAGACTTAATTTCTGCCTGGTAGGGAAAATGATCCTATCACTGAGTACCCTTTCAAGAAAGGAGAAAATGTTGAGCAGAGAGGACCTCACTTTTATTATTCTCAACCACCCTCCAATTACCAGAGTCCCCTTTTCACCTCTGATCTATATCTATTTGACTAGATTTAAGATTGTCAAATTATAATATCACAGCTTACATTTTCCATAGCCTTTGTCTGAAACATGGTGGTGATAGCTTCTTATTGTCAGTAGGTTCCTTGGGGGAGAAAAATATATGCTGCTGCCATAAGACTTCCTATCCACCCACCACTTGCTTGGCGGGATTTCCTTAGTTTCAGCAGCATAAGTTATTCTCACTGGTCCTCAATCACTTTGCAATAAAAACTGAGATTGCAGAAATGTTCACTGTCATTACCAGTGATGGAGCAGTAAGTACAGGCTTCTGGAGAGGGAGAAGGAAATCTGGTGATTTAAACTAGCAGAATGAGCTGCTAACCCTCAGAGAATGGCTTTTCATTTTGGTGAGATCTGAAGGGAATTGGGACAGTTCAGGGAGACTGGGGGGG
>RCUC01058443.1:0-20773 GCA_003697995.1 Taxidea taxus jeffersonii | reverse complement strand
AATTCAGATCTGATAGAATTTAGTTTCCAAGTGAGAGAGAAGCATCACAGTTGGCTTGTGTCAACACTCTTTTCCTAAGAGCAAATGCATACACAGTTATTGAAAATGCAAAATTGGAGCATTGGAAGTCCCAGTTTCGAGAGGAAAAATAGAATATATTTTATGATTTTTATGTAGCACCCAAATCCATTTCTTAATGGAAAATAGAATAATTAAGCACTATTTTTCTAAAAATGTCTACGTGAACTTAATTTAAATCACAAACTATTAAAATTAAGAGCATATTCAGTTGTTTAAAGACCAGTCCAAGGTGAAGAGAACTTATAAGACTCTTCACAGTCTAGTGATCTACCTCAGTTCACCTCAGAGGCTTTATTAACGCTCCGGGTCAGGATGCTAGTGACACAGAACTATTTTCAGCTTGCTAAACTTTCATGCTCATGGGTGATTGTGAGCTTTGGCAATTGCTCTTCTCTCTGCCTGGAACATTCTTCCCACTCCAGGATCACCGTCCTTCCCCAACTCATCCTTCATTGAATGATTCTTGAATGTTTTCCCTTGAAAAAGCTTTCACTGTGCGCCAAAAATCCGATTTACTTCCCTTCCTCGTTACCACTCCATATACTTATAAAAACTAATTAACATTTTCTCTTAATTTATCCTCCACTCTAGCCAACCAAGAATATTATCAGTTTTCCATGGTCCCCAGGCCTTAATTCACTGCCAGGCAAATTGTAGAAAATAATCAATAAACGTTCATCTTAAGAATGGTGATGGTACAAGTCACTCTATCAGCCGTTATGGAGGCTATGAAATCTGTATGGCTTTGACTTCAGAGATGACAACTATGTAAGGAAAGTAAGACTTGCTCAACACTAGGAGATGAGATAGTTTAATTTCTTAATGTTAGGCAGAAGCAAAGAGTTGTGTGAAGTTCCAAAGAAGAGGAAACCATTTCTGGTTGAATAAGGCTTCAGAAAAGAATTAACAGAAACAAGATGGGGTCAGGAGGGAGACAAACCATAAGAGACTCTTAATCTCACAAAACAGACTGAGGGCTGCTGGGGGTGGTGGTGGAGAGGGTGGTTGGGTTATGGACACTGGGGAGGGTTTGTGATATGGTGAGTGCTGTGAACTGTGTAAACCTGGCGATTCACAGAGCTGTACCCCTGGGGCAAATAATACATTATATGTTAAAAAAATAATTAGTAAAAAAAGAAAAAGAAATCAATGAATAAAAAAAGAATTAACAGTTCAAAGGTAATCTAAAAAGAGAATTAACAGTTCAGAGGTAATCTATTACTAATTATTAAAAATTATTAATTTTGTTTAATATTAACTTTTGTATAAGACACCATTTCAGTCTGTTTCCTTTATCTTTTTTTAAAGATAAATTATTTTGCATCATTTATTATTTTATATATTTTTTAAGCTTAGTATAGCATGAACATTTTCCTCATATTATTAATATACAATTATAATATCATGTTTAATTGCTGCATAATTCCTTCATGGAAATACTATAATGTATTTAACCAAATCCCTAATATTGGACATTTTGCTTATTTAACAATTTTCATTGTATTCACAATACCATAATGGATACACACATAGTTTTACTGTTGCATAAACTGTTTCCATAGCAACATTTATGTATAAGGCATTTATAGGCTTATTACTTTGAATCTTAATGGCCAGACTGTATTGTGTAACCTTTCCTCATCCTTTTGTTAATATTGTTACCTTGCTTAAATTTATATATTTTTATTTATTTATTTTTAACACACAAACTGTATCTTTTATTTGTAAGATTTGTTTAGGTCAAAAGCTCTTTTACATATAAGTTAACAATTTTTCATATGCATATTGATTTAGTATTTAAATGAATTACTTATTGGTAATCTTTCCCATTTTTCTAAAGGATACAGGAATATTCCTCTTTTTACTAATGTGTAAAAATTCTTTATTCAGAGAGGATATATACCCTTTACCAAATATTGATGCAAGTTACATAAAAAATAAGTTGTATCTATTTGTTTTAAAAATGATCTACTGAATACTTTTTCTTCCTTTTACTCCATCATGGAAATATTTACTCATATCTAATACATTTTAAATATGATTTGCTTTGCTTATAAATTTCTAGTAATGAATCCACTACATAAAGTAAAGACAAAAACATCTTAAAGTCATCACTGAAGATTATATATTAGGATTCACATTTTATTTTATTTTTATTTTTAGGTGGGGTTAAGGGTAGAAGGAGAGGGAGAAGGAAAATCTTAAACAGGCTCCATGCTGAACGCAGAGCCCGATGAGGGGATGTTATCATTTCTCCCAGAACAGTGTAATTATTTCAGACCATACAGGTGTTTCTTTGTGTTCAGGTTTGAGTTCGGGTTCCTCAGTCAGGTGTATCTTGCTTATTTCCTCAAATTTTCAAGAGAAGAAGACAAAGTCGTTTACTTAGACTTTTTTAAAAAACTGAATGGAACTTCTTTCTGATTCTGCCTCCTTTCCTGTCTGCATGAAATGGGCCAGACCACCCAAAAGAAAATCTAATATTTACATTTATTACTTTCTTGGGTCAGCACTAATTTTCCAGGTTTCTGTTTGTTCTTTCTGAGCTGCTGCTGTTGTGGAAAGTCTCTTACCTAATAGAATAGGGGTAGAAATACCAGTTCATTGAAATATTTGGTTAAAGAGGGATGGCATAGAGAATACGTACATGTTTTAAATATTTTATCTTCAATAAAAATATGTAAATGTTCAGGCACTTGCAAATTTAGATGAAACACTTAGGACTTTGAGTACAATTCCTATGCCTGGAGTTCTACATTATCTCTTAGAACTTCATCCATAAAACATCTTCAATTTTTCTAGTTTGAGTTTCCTTTTAAAGTGATAATTTCAAGATACTGAACAAGCTATTTGGGTGCAGGATCCTCCTGGACATTTACAATCTTTTCCCCAGACTTTGATGAAGTTGTATCTCACTGATAACGTGCTATAAGATTTGCCAATATCTGTCTTTCCAAATAATTCAACTCAGAGTTCATATGAATGAAACTTTTATTTTTACTTTATGTAATATTTATTTAAACTGCCTAATTAAAAAAACAGTGCAGTAGGAAAAAATAGGTTTGGGAACACAGAATTCGGCAAATTCAAAGAGAAATATAAGGCATAAAGTAGACATCAGTCAGCACAATATACATGGGAAACAAAGAGCATTTATGAAACAAGAGATTTACTGGAGTGGAGATTGCTTAATAAAATTTCTAAAGAAACTGTAGTAAATTTCTAATGAAATTGTGAGACATCCAACATCAGTACATCAGTGGACACCTAAGTGTCAGGAGCTGTTCGAAGTGCTTTACATGTTATCATTCATTTAAACCCCACAACAACAACACAATGAGATAGGTGCTTTTTTTTATATCTGTTGTATAGATGGAAAAAAAACTGCTATACAGAGAGGTTAAGCGACTTGCCTAAGGTCACACCACCTCGTGGTTTGCCCCAGAGTTTATGCTATGATTTAGTACACCCTCCTGCTTCCTGCATCGACCTGTTTTCTTTTCTTTTACGGCATTCTTCCAGTCTGCTTTCATTCCCCTTTTCATTATTAGTAACCTCATAATAAAGTGAGGTGCAATTATGCAAATGCTAGTCTTCATATAATGAGAAATATTTCTTTTCTTATATTGAGAAACATAAAATCAGATGGGGAGAAATGTGGATCTGGGCCATTCGAATGTGAAAAGTAAATGTCAAGTTTATTTACTTCACAACTCAATTACCAAGTAGAATACTACTGCAGAATGATCTAGGAAGTAACAGAAGTGACTTCCAGGTAGATGAAGTTTAGGGTTATCCTGAGGTCTTGCTGCTTTACTTATTTTCTCTTTCTGCCAGCAAGAGAAGTGATTATTTTCCCATAATTAATTCTCATGAGTTATCCGTTAAACTGATTTTAATATTTATTTTTATGCTGTAACTCTCTCCTGAATGATTTAATTAGATAAGTGCTTTAATCTGAACATCCTTTAGGAATTTTCCTCCTAGTTCTCATTTGATAATACTATCTACGTATTCTTCTCCGATGGGACTAAGGGGAGGCAATCAAGGCAGGTCAAATACAAAATTGAGGGAGGCCAGCACTGTCAGTTGCTGACATTGCATTTGCATAGCCATGAAGGCCCTCTAGCTATTCTCTAAGATACTCTCTTCACTGAAATGCTTGTGCTCTACAGCACCCCTTTATGACTTACTCAGGTGAAAGTTCCAAGCCTTTAGCAGGTGGTGAGGAGAAAGAAATCTGAATAATTGACTTACAGTGCATGGGCTTGCTTATAAAATCAACTTGTTGAACCCTTGACGAATGTCTAAATGATTGGGTTGTGCCAAAGCTATTTTATGAGTTACTTTACAAGATTCTGGAACAGACAATGCTCCTCACAGGTAAAACCACAGATCAAAAGAGAACAACTAACACACAACTTGGGAAAGTTTGCTAGCCATGCTTTAGAAAATTGCCCTCGGTATATATTATTTTGCACGTAAGGTTACAGATAAAACCCTGGCTTCCAGCATCTTGCCAGTTCCAGAATATGATGATAGACTGACCAATATAGACTTTAAGATAAACTCTGAAGGGGATTTTACATGAACCAATTCCAGTATGAGATAATACTGGTCAAGTTCACTACAAAAGGAGGGAGATCTTCATTATTTGGATTCACAGTTAACATAGAAGCTACAGAAATCATTATAAAATGAGACTGGCTAAAGTGAATTTCAGGTAATCATCACAGCAACTCACTTTGAACCAACAGTACAGCCATTCAGGCGAAGCACTGTGGCCATTGGGTGTAAAGGGTATGTGACACATGAGTGTTAAGTTCTTTTTAGTATAGTACCCTCTTCACAAAGTTAATAAAAACAATTTATTCTGTGATTTAATGATTCATACATCCATATGCTTCTGTCTGTTTATATTGAGCACCATTCCCAAAAGTTGGGTATAGAGGGGAGGGTCTCTTAATAACATAAGTGACTCCAGTATTCAAAATAGTTTCTAGGTGCACATAGTTTTATCTTATAGGGAAAAATTCAGATATACCCCAAATTCCAAAATGGTAGGAAAATGAGAATTTTGCACATATAAACTTTACATATATGATGGCTGTCCTCTGGGATTTTTTTTAAAGATTTTATTTACTTATTTGACAGACAGAGATCACAAGTAGGCAGAGAGGCAGGCAGAGAGAGAGGAAAGGAAGCAGGCTCCCTGCTGAGCAGAGAGCCCAATGCGGGGCTTGATCCCAGGACCCTGGCTGGGATCATGACCGAGCCAAAGGTAGAGGCTTTAACCCACTGAGCCACCCAGGCGCCCCTGGGATTTTTTTTAAGTAAGCTCTATGTCCAATGTGGGGCATAACTTCACTTTGTTCTTATTATATATTATGCATTACTCATATATATATAATTCTCTTATAAATGAGATTTCTCTTATATTGAATTATACTCATCAATTTAGTTTATATGTTGTTATTTTTCAAATTATACTAAATTACATAATATATAATAGAAGGAAAATTCAAACAGTACTATGTTTTGGTAGAAGAGGCCAGAGAGTTACAGTGGAGGCTTATGCTAGGGCATCAATTTTGCTACTTCTGATTCTAGACCCCTTCTAAAACAAGTAGTAAACAATGCATAGGATATAAATTCCATTGTAACTATAGGATGGATGTACTTGGACAACCTTGAAATGTTCATAAGGATTTCCCAGTGAAACAGTGGAATTTAATGGGAACTGGTTCCCAGTAGCCATTCCCATCAACAGTATGTCAGATCTCTATGTTACTAACTGGACTTTGGTTTAGAAATTGTGCATTATTCAGTATACAGCAAATATCATGGGTTATGTTATTTAGAAAGCAAATGAGACTTTATAAAAAATAGTGCCTGCAAAAAGGAAAATTTCCTTTTACATCATGTTCCTCTCTATAATGGTATAGGGCACTGCTGAGAAATTGGGAATCCTAGGTTTTGTAATTTCTGACAGCATTTAGTAAGATTGAAGAAAATAGTCTTTAAATTAAAAATAGCATTTCACTTCCTCTTCCTCTCCAAGAGTATAGGAAAACAACATACTTAGGGAATTATAGAAGGAAGAAATCATTTGGGAAAAGCTGATACAAGTTTCCAGACAGGTGATGATAGTGCTTTCCGCTTTGTACTGACCACCAATTTTCTCTTTTCAAGGACATGGAAGAATCAAAACTTTGTGAATGACATACTGGTAATTGCACAACAAAGTACCTGTGCCTTTGTTTTCTGAAAAAAAAAAAAAAAAACATTCCTCTACAGATCAAATTTAATCAGTTATTTATGATTACAAAAACAAACAAAAAATGATGGATCCATTAGCTACCTATCTTTGAAATACAAATCTTGGTGTGACCTTTTTCCTGATTAATAATCACAGGAGCATCATTTTAAATCTATCCCACAGGAGCTTCACAGCATCCCTCTTTCTATTTAATCTTTTAAAGTAGAAGAAAAAGGAAGCTGTAAGCAGACCAGCAATGCTGTCTCTCCTGTGCATGTTGTAGAAGCAGGAGCACGGTCCTGTTGCCATGGGGCTGGTAACTTACAGTTCTGCTGCCTTTCTTCTTTACCACTGCTTCCCTGCCGTGGACCCCACTGCTCCCCCACCGGGCGTCCTCCCTAGCCTTCAGGCAACGTTTGGGTGACCCATGAAGAAATGGAAAATCTGGCCGCTCCAGCAAAAACGGTTAGTCTTACGGCTTTGTTAAACATGAAGAAAAGTCCTTTAGCTGCTTTTTGGATGAGAGAGCTATTGTATGTATGACAGATCAGAGTAATGGGTATGTTTACATAATGAAATGCATGAAAACTAACATTTTTCATTAAGGTTTCATTTTACTGCACTTGGACATTGTAAATGAAGCAGGGCTCAGTGGTCATAATATGGTTAATATTGGAAGAGTTAGTAACATGCAGGCAATAATCAAGGATTTTATAATGCTTACTTACCCATTTTGCACCACTGGGAATTTTTAGTAACAGATATCACTTAGTATTGGACATATTCCAATGCAATGCATGTTCTCAAACTCAATTAAATGTGTAATAGAAAAGTTCAGATTGAACACTCCTTTTTTTTTTTCTTTTTTAAAAAAGATTTATTTATTTATTTGAGAGAAGGCAAGAGGGGAGAGGTAGAGGGAGAGAAAAGGGGAGAGGGAGAGAGAATCCCAAGCAGACTCCCTGCTGACCACGGAGCCCAGTGTGGGCCTCAATCTTACACAACCCTGAGATCGTGACCTGAGCTGAAATCAAAAGTCAGATGCTTAACCGACTGATCCACCCAGGTGCCCCGAAGACTCATTTTTAATACGATCATTTAGTTTCTTGTACTTTACCAATACAGAACTTAAAACTCCACCCCTCCAGAAAATATTCTGTTCATCTGATATTCAAAGCACAGGCTTAAAGAAATTTTTAGTGACTTTGATTATAATTGTCAGCTTTTAAAAATATAATATTACATATAGTCATTTTTCATTTAAAGTAACAAAGTTGAGTATATCATACATTTTGTTCTTAGCAGCTTCTTTTAATTTAATGTCCTTTTGGTTGTATCCATATGTGAAAAATTGATTATCTAGTTTATGAAGGATAAAAATGTCCATGTCATTTTCTGACTATATTTCTAGTTCAGTTTGTTGGGTTTGGCTTTACTCTTGTTTACTTTTGTTTGTTGTTGACCATTGCTGAAATCTATTTGATTACTACAAAGCTTTGTTAGAGAGAAACAGTTACTTTTTGTACTTCATTAATTTACTTTATGTTAGATTTTTTTCATTATGTGTGTGTGTATATGTGCATATGTATACATTTACATGTGTTGTATACTTGTGTATATATGTAATCAGGAATTTTTATGGTAGCTTTTTTTTAACCTTGACATTTGGAAAATAACATGCTTTTAAGAATTAAAAAAAGGTTTGGGATGACCAGATCAAATGTATCATGAAAAATCCATATGTCATATGTGTGTACATTTAATTGGAATTAACTAGAAACTATGTGGTTGCTCTTGAACTGCTAAATTGATTACTATGAGTTTGAATAAGGATCAGTGTATTTATCTACTTAAGTCATAACATTTTTAATAACAGTTTTGCTTCCACTAGAATAATTTTTACTGTCTTCATTTAAGATTAATTTATATTTATCTGCTTTATTAATCATTCCCTGCCGCTAACACAGAAAGAATCTGAGGAAGGAAGCTGGGCCCAGGTAGGAAATTCATATGCTCTAAAACAATATCATTTAGTATGCTATGAGGATATAAAGTAAGAAACTGTAGTATGTCATAATATTATAAATCTTCACTTAGTTTAGGATTAGGCTAATATGTATATTTGAATCTGCTATGTTTAATACTATATATGTCTTTATAAATCTCCATATTTTGCAGAGAAAATGAATATCATTTCATATCTGGCCTCTCTGAAAGGGAAATTTTCTTTCTTTTTCAAAAGAATGAACTGTAGCTTAAATTTCTCTGAAATCACCCCTGAATATATTTAATCAGGAATCATCAAGTTGGATATAAAAGGGGGTGTTAAAAAGAAAACCTTATGAAACATATGCTTTAAAGTATAATGGAAAGCGTGGGCATTCTGGGATCGAAGGCCGTGTGTCCTACACTGAGCCTGCAGGTCCGAAAGCCCCTTCCATTAACTGAGATGGCAATATGAGACAGGAATCTGTACTTTGAACAAGCATGTGTGTTTGCAAGGAAGCTGCACATTTTTTCAGCATTTCCACATGACATGCAACCAAAAGAATTAATGCATGTGATCGCGCATCTGATTCAAACCTTTGACTAATGAGGAAAATTTGGCAGTTGTTACTAGGATCTATATATATAAAACATTCATTAAATTAGAGGTTTGATTTTGTTAAGAATTTTATCCTTTTTAAGAATACACAAAAGAAGGGGAGCACCTGAGGCTTTCATTAGAAATACATGTTAGAATTACAAGTGTGGATTGGTTATAACATAAAGAACTGAATAAAAGATGCTGTAAAATTAGTAGATAGTGATAGTCCTTTTTAATAATTGGCTTAGAGGCAATGTTTGACTTGGTTTTCATTTTGGCTGTCATGAACAATGGTTAGATGAGTTCACTCATACTGTTACATTAAATAACTAGATTATTTGTCTTTGTTTTTTGATGATACCCTACTTCTTAAATACAGAGTCTAAAAGAGGCTGATTCTTTCCAATGACCTTTATGGACCCTGTCTGCATGCTTCACTAGATGACAACAGTGTTCACACTGCATGCAATCTCTTACCCTTGTCGCTCCTCTCTCTATTTGTTTACCAAAGTTTCTATTTTCACCTTGAGATTTGCCATTATACCACAGCAATGATAGCAATAACATTGAAGAGAAGGAAATGGTGGGGTATTACCTGACAAATAAAAATCAATTAAATTAAATTAACTATACAAAGAATCTTTAAGCTCAGCATTTATATTATGCCATTAATTCTATTTTTTAATTTAAAAATGCATATTTATATAGAATGTAATTTCTTCTGAGAATACAAAACAAACACAATCATTTTCTGTAAGCAGGTGCCACGATACATATACCCAGAGTTCATTTTGTCAAATTAAGTCAAATACTTAAAGGCTAGGTATGATTTCTGCTTTTTTCCCATATAGCATGTTAATTAAATGTCAGTTATAAGAATATGCAATATCCTCCTATTACCATCTCATTTTATTGGCTAAGAAACTTGACTGCTATAAAACAATTCTAGTGTCCGGTTTTTCTACAGACTCTGGCTTATGGAGATATGAACCATGAGTGGATTGGAAATGAATGGCTTCCCAGCCTGGGGTTACCTCAATACAGAAGTTATTTTATGGAATGCTTGGTAGATGCAAGAATGTTAGATCACCTAACAAAAAAAGATCTCCGTGTCCATTTAAAAATGGTGGATAGCTTCCATCGGTAGGTTTTTTCAAATAGTAATTAAAATGAAACAGTAAATAATGTATATATTACTAGAACAAAAAGATGTCTAAGAAATAGAGAATTATGTTATTCAAAACATCTCTGTGCATATACTTGGCACATATTTTCATGCAGCAAATTGCAGTGACTAATACAGAGCTGTTTATGTATTATGAGTTCAGAGTTTATGGAACCACACACATACACAATGCAATATAACTTTTTTTTTCTGTATCTTTTGGAAATTTCATGTTTGTGATTTGTATCTGTGTATGTTTTTACATTAGGAAATTATTTATTAAGAATAAAATTTAGTTTTAACTCTATAAATATATATATAGTTATAAATTATATAATTTAGGTATAAGAAAAATTTTGAGAAGGAATTCTCTGAAGAAACTGTTTTCATATAAATCTTTTAATGTTTTTGTTTGTGCATTAATTTTCAGAAAAAAACACTGAATGAATTGTGAGACAGCCGTAAGGACCCATGAATAAGATGTAACCTCTTTTTTCAAGTTGTTTACCATCTAGGGGGGAAGAAGAAGCTTGTTACAATACCATGTCATAAATGTCATGCTGATATCTTTGTAGGTTATATGAGAACTTGTCGGTTGGATTATGATTCTTTTTTGTTCACTTCAAGTTTTTATTTATTTATTTTTTAAAGATTTATTTATTTATTTGTTTAAGAGAGAGAGCACACCGAGCAGGGGGGAGGAGCAGAGGGAGAAGGAAAAGCAGACTCCTTGTTGAGCAGGGAGCCTAATGCGGGGGGAGCTCAATCATATGACCTTTGGATTATGACCTGAGCCAAAGGACTGAGTCACCCAGGTGCCCCTCAAGTTTTTATTTCAATTCCAATTAGTTAATACTAACTGTATGTACATATATACATGTATATATAATATGTATAATACATATTATATACATATATACGTATATACATATATACATATATTATATATGTGTGTGTATATATATAATATATAACTAACATAATACTAGTTTCAGGAGAATTTATGGTTCATCACTTACATACAACACCATTGTCCATCACAAAAAGTGCCCTCCTTAATACCATCACCCATTTAACCCTTCCCCCACCTAACTCTCTCTATCAACCCTCAGTTTGTTCTCTATAGTTGAGTTTGTTTTATGGTTTCATAAGTAGTTTATTATTATGATAAATTAATAAATATAAATCTAGATGATTTGGGCTTGCAAACCCCTATTTGTTCACATCCTGTCCAACATTTAATTAGCGACTGAAATGAAAATGGTATAAAAAATCAGGTATGTTGATGACATAAAATTAGGATAAAGAGATAATAATTGGAGCTCTTCAATTAAACTTATGGAGATGTTTTGAATCTTAATACAGTTGTTGATACTGTTGGATTAAATTTAGTAGAGATAAGTATGATGTAGTTTTTAGAAACCTTTAAAATGTTGGATGGGAATCCATGATTTAGAGGTAGATCAAGTGAAAAAGATATGATTTATACTTGGCACGAAAATCTCAGTTTTGGTTAATGGCTTATAGGACATACTTAGACTGTGTTTATTGTCAGACTCAGTGAAGTTCTGCCATATGGTGAGATGACAATAAGAATCTGTATTAATATATGGGCATTAAATTGTTACTGATAAAGTGTTAAGAGTCTGGTGGAAAAGTTAAATTAATTTTTAAAAATATATTTAACTTTTTTTTATTTTGAGAGAGAGAGGAGAGAGAGCAAGTGAGCCCTCGTGCAAGCTAGGAGGAGGGCAGAGGGAGAGAGAATCTTAAGCAGGCTTGACTCCCAGTGTGGAGCTGGATGTGGGGCTCAGTCCAAGGACCCTGAGACATGATCCCAAGATTATGACCCTGAGACCATGACCCTAGCTGAAACTGAGAGTCAGACACCCAACTGACTGAGCCACCCAGGGACCCTGAAAAGTTGAATAAATTAAAGACATTTAGCTTGGATAAGGATAGACTTTAGATGTTTTCCTGTTTTGATATTATTACATGGTGAAAGAATAATATTTGCTCTGTTGAACATGTACTTTTCTAGTTCAAATAATTGTAGATAGTAGGGTGAATGATTTCTGTTCAATAGAAAGAACAGCTTTGTATGACTCCCAATTACCCTATCATATACACATTATTAGGAAGTGAGTTCCCTGTCCCTGAACTCAAATTTTGTGTGGTTGTAGTAGATTTTCAAATATTAGAATCTTTGATGACATATTTGCAGCTGTTTCCCATTCTTCACTGATTGACTTTTGATTTACATTATAGTAAAAATGATTATTACAATGATCAAGTTTGGCATTTTTTAATAAAAATTACAGAAACAGTGGGGTTCTCTTGGTTCAGGGAAATACACAAGCTTCATCTTTATGCTATGCTTAGTTCTGACTTAAAGCAGGTAGAACTGACTTGCATAGAGCATCCCACTGTCGTTATGGCCCAGTTTTCCCTTACATTGATGTAATAATATATATCCTCTTATAGTACAATTTTATATTACATATAAACACTTGACAGAAATGAGCCAAAAGCCATTGGTTTAACCTCAAGCTACCTAATGTCTATGGCTATTATTACATCAGTATTATCTGTTTTTCCACTACATTAATTGGTTGGGGCTGCCATAACAAAATACCACAGACTGTGTGGCTCAAATAACAGAAATTGATTTGATCACAGTTCTGGAGTCAAGAAGTTCAAGATCAAGGTGTCAGCATGATTGGTTTCTTCTTGGCTTGCAGATGGCTGACTTCTTGTGTGTTTACATGATCTTTCCTGTGTGTGTGCACTTTCCCGGTTTCTCTGCCTGTCCAAATTTCCTCTTCTTTTTTTAAAAAAATATTTATTTATTTAAAGAAAGCTCTATACCAAATGTGGGGCTCAAACTCATGACCCCAAGATCAGGAGTCTCACACTCTTCTGACAGCCTGCCAGGCACCTCCAAATTTCTTCTTCTTATGAGGACACCCCGCAGTGAAACTGGAATAGCACCCACCCTAAGGGCTATAATTTAATTGATTTACCTTTTTAAAAACCCTGTCTTCAAACATAGTCATATTCTGAAATACTGAAGATTAGGGCTTGAATATTTGAATTTGAGGGAGCATAATTCAGTCCATAGCACTTTGATTTTTTCCCATTTCTTTTGATTCTGAAATATTTTAACTCAGCATTGTCCTTATTAAAATGGAAGGCTTAGAAATGCATCCAGTGCTTGGGTGCAAGCTGACCACTGATAAATTTGTGTGTATTTCTAAACAAGAAATCACTAATAGCAATGCTCTTTACTGTTGAAGCCTAGAAATTCTTTTTTCCTATTGTATTCTTTCACATCTTTTATATTTAATATCACCATGTCTTTCTTCTTTCTTCTCTCTGAACATCTCCAGTGTCTGGATTTTCTTTGTGTGCTCATGGCAGTTGTCCTTTCTGTGCCCTTTATTTTCACAGCATTGACCCCTTAATTGATTTCCCTATCCTTAGGTTTATCTATTCTCCCCATCTCTGATTTTCCTGCCAGGTTAATCTTCTTACACCAAAACCAAGAAAACATTTATGATCAATTCTTTTTGCTGTGAAGACCATCCAGATAGTTCTCTATCACCTAAATGTATTCCACACTTATGCTGAATTCAGGCTTTCTATAATGTTACCCCATTCTCCATATGTAATCACATTCCTCCTTATTTCCTGGCATGGATTTCCAACTCTGTACAGTATGTCTCACTATCACAACACATTTAAAATTTCATTGGCAACCCTGTGTTCATGGCACTGCATTTTCTTTAATAACCCTTTTTCTGATACCTGACCTTTAAAGATCTGATCAGTTTTCTGCTCTTCTACAGTATCCTTTTCACACAGAATTTCATTATCTGCTGACTCATTTCTTTCACAAATTCTGTATCACTGAGAGGGGTTAGCTATTCATTTTGGTATGTGGTTCCCTAACTTTAACTTATTCATGTGTTTACATGTTTTTCTCATCAGCTTAAGAAGAAAATATTCATTTTTTTATAAATTTCTTCCTTTCATCATAATAGTGGCTTTAAATTCTTTCCAAATGAGTAAAATGTCCATTTGTCTACAAATAATGTCAAAATAGCTTGATGGCAGAAAAAAGACATGGATGAACAACATAATCCACAGTTATTTTCAAGACTGTGGTTTTCTTATTTTGAAATTAATATTTTTACTTTTAGAAACATTGTGTGCTTCAAATAACTGTAGTTTGTTTCCCATCAGTACCAAAGGACTTAATTATAAATGTAATTTATTATTCCGTTGCCCTCAGAAGTAGTACATAGTGTTGACTATGCTTAATCAAAGAACATTTATTATCTGCTGAGTAAATTCAATGTGTTTTCTTCTTTTAAAAAAAAAATAACAGAACAAGTTTACAATATGGAATTATGTGCTTAAAGAGGTTGAATTATGACAGAAAAGAACTAGAAAGAAGACGGGAAGCAAGCCAACATGAAATCAAAGGTAGTATGTCTTTCTTTCATATCAAATGCCTTTTTTTCTGGAATTTTTAGCTTTCACTTTTATGAACCCCAAATGTTCTATATGTTACAAGGTCACTAAGTAGGATAACTATTTATGTCACTAGTTAGAATAGTGTCATCATTATTTCTTTTTCATTGCTTTTAAGAAACATTAAACATAAACATAAAAAAGATAGCATTGCTTTATAAGGTGAATATCCACCCAACTAGAATGTATTCTTGAATTTTTTTTAAATTATGAACAAATGAATCATGAACAAATGAATAAATTGAGATGTACTCCTCTGAACCTGTAAATTATACAGTCTGTTTGTCCTAAAGATATCTTCAGGTAGATATTTTTGTCAAACTTTTAACAGAACATTCTCATATGATTCAGAGAAATATGGTATATAATTTATTTATAGCAGTTCACCTTTGGTTTATATCATTTGAATTTTTTTCAGTGCTTAGAAATTTTGTTTTTGTACTATAGTTACAGAAATTATACAGGCATTTTATATAGAAGTTACACAGAGATTTCCCCTCTATAAATGAGACTAATCCATTAATAATTTTAGCTATAATTGTTAAGTCAAAGAAATGATTTAGAAGCATTGCTAATTGCTGCGATTATTGTGTGTATAAAAAGGTTTGATTTGAATAAGAAAAGACACTCCCTCTCACAGACTAGAAAAGTATTGTATTTAATATTAGTCCTCTAAATGTTGAGAAGTACCTTAATATACAGGGGAAAGAATTGTTTAAAAGAACATGTTAGATCCTATATTTATTAGACACCACTTTACTTTTATTACTATTGTTGAAAGAAAATTTTATTGTTGGGTAAAAGTATCTATGGGTCTTTTTCAGTAAAAGCCATCAGTCGACTTATGCCCATTTATATTTTTCTTTTATTTTTAAGATTTTATTTATTTATTTGACAGAGATCACAAGTAGGCAGAGAGGCAGGCAGAGAGAAAGGAAGGGAAGCAGACCCCCTGCCGAGCAGAGAGCCCAATGTGGGGCTCCATTCCAGGACCCTGAGATCATGACCTGAGCCGAAGGTAGAGGCTTTAACCCACTGAGCCATCCAGGCGCCCCCATTTATATTTTTCAAAGGAAAAGATTTCTCATTAAGGGAAATATCACCAAATCTTTGTTGAAGATTTGGATACAAACAATGTTTCCATTTACTCTTCACCAAGATTTGATATGTGGGAGCATTTCACCAAATTCAATAAGTGTTTGTACATTAACTGTTCACAGTTAGGCATGAGTCACTTTTCACCTTCACTTTCTTTGGGGGCTCACTTTAAATATGAAAATAGTTTGTGCTGCATATTATGTTACCCTTTCCTTCTTATCCAAGTTGAGTGCTGTTTTATTCTTTAGGATTATCTTAGACTTCTATCATTTTCATTTGTGATAAACAGTGTCAGAAATTACTTTTATCTTTGGCAGTTTTGGCACAGCACATTAATTCTAGAAGAATGGGCTTGAATGCACGTAAAGGTGATTGGTTAATATATTTTTCTGTATATGGTTCATTGGAGAGTAGATAGACCCACAATGGATTTCTTGTAACAGTTCATTTGACTCATTACTTAGGAGCAAGAAAGTATTTTTCCATTATCAAAATTGAGTTGTTTGATTTCACTTTACTTTGGGGCCCCAGGAAATTGCAAGTTGTTTTCAGTACTTTGTCATTCAGTTGAATGGAAATTTGGGAACAAATTGATCAAAGAAAGACCTTAGAAAGAAGTCTATGCTTGACCTAACAAAAGATGTTTTAGCACACAAATAGATTTTACCCATGGGATACCACTTTCTAGTTTTCTTTCTGAAGTATTTTTTCCAATTAGATTTTATTATGCTTGGTCTCACCACATGGAATGTTTCATATATAGGTAGATGTAAAAGAGAAGGAGAAATTACCCATTTGGCCCTACCAAATATTGTATTAGTTTTTGGCAACTACTGATTAGAGCCTAGCCCTGAGAAAAACTGCTGTGATTGACTAGGATTGTACACACAGATTTCCACATGATAGGAGGCTGTGAATGAGATCATAAATAGGCACTGTTTCCTGTAACTGATCCAATGACATTTGCAGGAATAAGTCTTGATGCTGACAAGGGGTCTCTGTTATTATCTGAAGTGTTAATTAACCTTGACCTTAATAAACAGCTTTCTGAAATGAGGGGACCATGTGAATATTAAGAAAGTACTAACATTTAATTTGTTGCTAGGAAACAATCAACACTGATGTCTAGCCATTTATTGTTGAGGTCAAGAGGATCCTTTCAAAAAGCTTTAAAGTCAGGGCATAAATTTCTCTTGAAAATAGATTTATAGAAAGAGATCTGATTTACAAAATTTTTTAAAAAAGCAAATTGCTGTTCAGAAGTAATAAAGTTTAGATTAGTGCTTTATTTACCTTCACCTTATAAGTAAATGGATTATTTTCTATTTATAATTTTATAAATTTGAGGACTCTTAGCTACAGGTGTGGCAATGGAATTTTTAATGAAGATATATTGCAGAAATATGGTAAATACAAATGTCTATATTTGCAGAAATTCAGTAAATACAAATGTCGAAATATAAGCCCATCTCTAGAAAAGAACAGGCTCTTCCTACTTACGGATCCACTTCATGCAAAGAAAACTGAACGGTTTTGTTATTTTTTGAGGAAATGGTTGTAGCATTACTTTTAAAAAATACCGCACTTAGTGAAAGCAGTTGGAGACTGATGCTGTCAGCCATACCTACCTGCCCAGTTTCTGAAGTGCAAGTTTAGTGCAACCAGTAGTTTGAATCAATCAGTTGTTATCAATAGCAGTTGGTTAATTTAACCACAGTATAATACTAACCAACTTATATCCCATTTTCTGAGATTTAACACCTTAGTGGAATAAGCTAATGAAAACTCAGAGAAAAATATATACTTTAGGAACGACCCAGGGACACCCAGTGAATGAATGTGTGTGTGTGTGTGTGTGTGTGTGTGTGTGTGTATTATATAAAATTTCTCTATATAGTAAAGATCATTAAGAAAGTCTTCTGCCTTGTTGAGGACATGGAGAAAGAAAGGCCCATAAGTGTGAGGGAGACAGTAAGCATCATTCTCCTAAAGAAATTCATCCTGCTTTGGCTGGAACAGGAAATGGTAATAAGACTGGGAGGTGGGCAGTATGAGTCTTTCTTTACATGTTCCTCATTAAATAAAAAAAAATAATAATAAGGATTAGAAAAGACATATAGAAAATCCAAGTAATCTAATGATGTACCATATAATTCAAATTAATATGTGAATTAAGCAGAGTCTATATATAAAAATTCAGTATGGCTAAAAAGAAATGAACTACCGGACTGTGAAAAGACATGGAGGGACCGTAAATGCATACCGCTAACTGAAAGAAAAGTAGTACGTGATTATACTGTAAGAATCATACCATATGATTCCAACTATATGGCATTCTGGAAGAGGTGAAACTATGGACACAAGAACAATTGGTCAGTGGTTTCCTGTTGAGTGGAGAGGGAAGGATAAATAAATGTTGCACAGGGGATGTTTAGGGCAGTGAAACTACTCTGTATGATAATATAATGATGAATACATGTCATTATACATTTGTCCAAACCTCTAGAGTGTACATTACCAAGAATGAACCCTAATGTTAGCTGTGGACTTGGTGTCAATGCCAGTTTGCCTAGTGGAACAATGGAGCACTCTGGTGAGGGATTTTATAGTCAGGAAGGCTGTGCATCTATGGGGACTGGGGCTATATGGAAACACTGTACTTCCCGCTCAGTTTTGCTGTGAACTTAAAAGTACAGGCTATCTTAAAATTTCAATAGAAAAAAGGTACTAAATTTCCCAAAGTATTCTTTATACTTTTTCTGGAAAGCAACAGAAATATATTGTCTCACAGTTCTGGAGGCTGGATGAAGGTGTCAGCAGGGTTGGTCCTTTTAAGGGCTATAAGGACGACCCAATTCCATGTCTCTCCCCTACTTTCTGGTGGTTTTCTGTCAGTCTTGATGTTTCTTGACTTTTAAACACATGACCCTGATCTCTGCCTTGATCTTCATGTTGTTTTCCTCGTGTGCATATCTTACTTCCAACTTTCCCCTTTTCGGAAGGAAATCATCATATTGGATAGGGGCCCACCATAATAATCTTATTTTAACTAGATTACTTCAGTAAAGAATATATCTCTAAGTAAGGTTACATTCTGAGGTAGGGGGGAATTAGGACTTTAACATATGAATATTGGGAGGACACAACTCAATCTATAACAACAACAAATTTACCATAATGGCTACAAACAAGCAAATAAAACAAAACCTATGAAAAATACAAAGTATTGGTAAAGATGCAGATTTTTATACATTGCCCCTGGAGATTTAAATTGTGAGAGCAGTATACCTATGGATATTCAAAGCAGTACTGTCCTTACACAGTGGAATCTAGCCAAGTGTCCATCAACTGTAGAATGGATCAATTGTGGCAAAATCGTATAATGGGATACTAAGTAACGATGAAAATAAGCAGGAGACTTCTGTTTTCCATAGCACAGATGAATCCCATATTGAGTGAAAGACACAGACACAAAAGTACATATTGTACAATTTCATTTATAAAAAACTAAAAAATCAAACCTCAAAAAACTAATCTGTGCTAAGAATAGTTAGAATACTGATTACTGCTGACATGAGGACAGAGACTGAGAACCTGACCTGAGGGGCCCGTGTTGCTTGAATGGTATGCACAATTCTAACTTGATGGTAAGTGAACACATTAGGACAAATGAGTAATGCTTTTGAAAAACTTAAACAATATATAAATACTCTCTGCCCCCCACTTGTGATTTGACCGAGTGCTTGATTTTTGCATTAATATGTGATTGAGAAATAATGAATTGACAGAGTAGCGGGTTAAGTAGCAAACTGTGGAACCCCCGTTCTATCTTACTGCTCAGTTCTTTGATTTACTACTTCAGGTAAAAGAAAAAAAAAAGTATCTCTAGTCCATATTCAATATTTAACGAGTAGTTAAAAAACAATGATGAAGAACCATAGTAGCTTCTCATTTTGCCATCTTTACTGAAGAGCTATGTATCGAGACACAAATGAGAAGTGTCCCCATCTGGTGATAGAATCATTGAACTTCAGACAGACCCCTAGAGTTCCAGAATGGAAACAGGAAACACTTGGAGACGATGGTGTTCTGGATGACGGAAGTGCTTTTCAGTGATAACAAACACTCTTCCAATAACAACTCTTTTTTTCTAGGCTACAAGTAGCATAGGTGAGTTACAAGAAGGTAAATACATGCCAAGGGGGTCAGGTACATCAGCGAGTGGATCAAGAAATCGCCGTAAATGCTGACTTGGCCAGACACCTGTGGCTCATTTCAGCCAATAGGTTTATTTATCGTGTAAAATATTGCGGCCTAAAATGATGCACCTCTTCTCCTAGATGTGTTGGTGTGGAGCAATGATCGAGTTATTCGCTGGATACAAGCAATTGGACTCCGAGAATATGCAAATAATATTCTTGAAAGTGGTGTGCACGGCTCACTTATAGCCCTGGATGAGAACTTTGACTACAGCAGCTTAGCTTTATTACTACAGATTCCAACACAGAACACCCAGGCAAGCCCCTTTATGCTGTTGCTGCACTGTGTCCTAATTTATATAACGATAAACCAAACTTTTAGGGAAAAAATAAAAGTGGGCTGTGTATTCATGATTCCTGATGAGAGTTAGCTCAGCTCAACCTTTGAAATGTGTCACTGGGGCTTTAACTTCAAGCCCCTGGATTTCTAGCCAAAACAAAATCATGAAATTAAGCAGGAAAAGGGATTTAGAGGTTACAGAGTCCAACCTTCCACTTGAATGCCAGATTTCCCAAAACAATAACTCTGGCAGATGGCTTTCCGTCTCTGCCTCTCTGAGAGGTGTTCATTTCTATTTACATGTCTGAATTAGACATGCACTTAGCAATGAGGATGCCACTGATTCCCCAGCCTGGATAATTATCTGAAATCATCAGAGTTCCTTAAAAACTTAAAGCCTGCAAGCTTCATCACAGGCCTAAGAAATCAGATACCCAGAGAGGGTACAGGAATCCTGAGTATCTCAAGTGCCCCCAAATAATGATCATTGGCTAAGTTTGAGAATAGA
>RCUC01058372.1:0-16606 GCA_003697995.1 Taxidea taxus jeffersonii | reverse complement strand
ACCATCTCACATACATATATCTTGGCTTCAATCTTACGATGTTTTCTAGCATAGATATATTTTGTTTTGCTTCCACTGAAATTTCTCAAGATGTCTTGTCCAGTGATCTGCATGAAATTAACACTTGTCAGATATTTATTGACATATTACACTTTGTCACTGTTCACTGCCACTTCTGCAAAACTCAAACCAGCATTTAGAATGTCAGAGTACCATATACATTTATCCTGTTTAATATGGACAGATATTTTTAACTAGTATTTTCATTAAACATTCTTTTTAAAAAGCTTTGGATTCAGATAATTTCTATTAGTAAATAACATTTTAAGATTAAGACCATGGTTATTTTATCTTCCTGTGCCCTCTCCTAGCTAGTACAAGTGTGTGCTTCATAAGTATCCGTGGAATGGAGTAATGAGGCATAACATTCTATTAACTATTATTGCCTTAATTTGAGTAGTGAACAATTGTTTGGAGTATTGTTACAAATTGGTAACAAGATTAACATAAGCATAACTTCTTTCAGCATTATTTGTTGAATACCAATTATGTACCATCATCCACTATATACTTTCACATCTTCCCACCCATCTTGGTATACCTCTCACTAATACCTTGTGACCACCTGTGACTACTCTTTCAGCACTCCTTCCACAGCTCTCATCCACAGTGCTCCATCCGTAAGAATGAACCAACTTACGGTCAAGGGCTGTTGTCTCATACACTTTCATAAGACCATACATCTACTTTCGGAGCACCTATTTTTGAACTTACAGAATATATTTTTTATATGATCAATTAATGTCTGTACCTCCCACTAAAATAAAAGCTATACAAATAAGTGTGTCTAGCTTTTCCCACCAACACATTATCCACGTGGCACAATTTGAGTCCATGAAGTATCTATATTGGACATATGAAAAAAATTATTAAATTAACTTCATTTTAGTGAGGGATCATACATAGAATCCTAAATTTTATAAGAAAGAAATCAGATTAATCTGGTGGAAACATAGATATTTATGCTACTGGAAACATACCATAAGCTCTCCCCTAAAATAGGAAAATACAATATTTTTTTCCTCATTAAATCAAGATCAGGTGGTTATAGGCTGAAATCCCAGTTCCTTCTCTGTTATGGTACTTTCTTAAAAACATTTATTCAGGTAGTCTTAGAAGTTGGGAACCAAAGGTTTTTGAAATTGAATAATCACCTTTTCACATGCTGTATTTGTGTTCATATTTTGTGAACCCCCTAATGACGCATTTATGTATTTACTGCACAGTCCAGGTGGGTTTTCTAAAGCTTTCCAAGACATGATTTAAAAATAACTTGAGATTTAGTGTTCATCAAACTAAAGGAGACAGTTTAGAAAATAAAATTTGAGACTCTTTTTTTCCACTTACAGTCCTGTTTCTGTATCTAAGACCGTTTAAGTAAACATCTAAAAATGGTTTTTATAACAGTAAGAGAATCATGAATTTCATTTACATATTTACTGTTCACATACTGCTGTGCTGGTAATGGCAAATGCAGAGTTTATTCAAATAGTTGTCTTTGAACACATATGTGAGGTCAAAGACTATCCAGGTGGTTCTGAGCCCTTTAGCAGACACAAATACGCGCAAAATGAGGATTGGAGCTGGATTCTTGAAATACCCTTGGGCTATGTAATGCTAAATTATACCTGAAAATTCAATCTATTCAACTCAGCAGGCTGAAGTCGCTCATCAATGTGATAATTATAACTAAATATGAACAGGAAAGAAATTAGGAGAACAGGACTGCTGTGTATACCACTTTTGTAGACAGGCTGAAATGAATTCTATTAATATATACTTAAGATAGTTTATGCACATTTTACATTGGAAATGACTAGAAATTTTGATGTTATCGTTAGAAACCAATATATGCTGAATGTGATCTGTAAATAGAAATTCATATTTAGCCAGCGGTCTTAAAGGTCCATAAACAATCACACATCTTAGTATTGCTCTTTGTCCATTTTAAATATTATATTTTTAAATCACAAACAAACCATCATAATGTTTAGCCCAACATTTTCAAGATTGTGTGTTTGTGTGTGGTGTGTACACTTAAATGTATCACCTAATTTTATCTATTTTTACTTTTCTCAAAGATTTTATTTATTTATTTGTGAGAAAGCGTTGCGGGGATGGAGGGGAAGGAGGGAGAAGGGGCAGAGGGAGAGGGAGAAGCAGACTCCCCACTGAGCAGGGAACCCATCTTGATCTCAAAACCCTGAGATCATGACCTGAGGCAGAGGCAGATGCTTAACCGACTGAGCCACCCAGGTGCCTCTAATTTCATCTACATTTTTTAAAAAGATTGTATTTATTAATTTGAAAGACAGAGATCACAAGTAGGTAGAGAGGCAGGCAGAGAGAGAGGGGGAAACAAGCTCCCTGCTGAGCAGAGAGCCCGATGCAAGGCTCTATCCCAGGACCCTGAGATCATGACCTGAGCTGAAGGCAGAGGCTTTAACCCATTGAGCCACACAGGCTCCCCAAATTTCATCTACTTTTAACTGGAAACTTTCTCCAGATCATTCTCACCCACTTGATTCATCTCCTTGAAGAACATTCTCCAAATCCAGACTGGAAATTTAAGTTAATATAAATGTATCAAATGCATCGATTAGTCTCCTGTGTTGCCTTTACATAAATATCTTTAGGATCCTGTACATGCATCTCTAGAATCCTTTACTTGGAGTCCTGAGATGGATATCAGAATAAATTCCATATTGAAATCCTATATATCAAATTTGTTCTCCCATTGTTTCATACATTAAAAGCAGGTATATCTTCCAAAAGAATAGCACTAACTCTAGTAATTCAAACTGAAGTAAAATTCTAGATAATGTTCTCTGTTCTCTACTTTTTCTGAATTTGATTTCATTGTCTGACATTTATTCATTTAGTATATACGTTAGTGGTATCATGGATTGGGCATGGCTTTTGAAATTTGCAAACTTCGATGCAGATTCCAGCTCTACCTCCTGCCAGCTTTGTGAACTGAACCTCACTTGAACTTTGGTTTTCCTGTCTACAAAATGAGATAACAATTCCTTTCTCATATAGCTGTTTCAAGATTAAATAAAACCACATGAGTAAAATACTTGGCACTAAATAAGCTCTTAATTATTGTTTATAGGATTTCATTCAAATTCTGTAGTTAATCAATGAACTATTTTCATTTAAAGAATCTCTTATGCATGTACATTACTTGTGTTCTGAAACTAACGTTGGTTGACTCTAGAGGTGATGATGTGAAATTAAGATACATGGTCCTAACCACAATGTAGTATATCTTCTGTAAAGCAGAGAATGCAAGGCATCATAAAATAAAGTGCTAAATCCTATGAGTTAGGGTTTTTTAGCATAATGTATTGGAGTGACTTACCCCTTACACTCCACTATATACTATGTATATAGGATATACACATATCCTATAAAGTATAATTTTGTATAGATAAAAGGCAGCAGAAGAAAAAATAGAAAGATAAGACCAGATCTCTAGTTCAGAGGCAAAAAAGGAAGAAAGGGGAAGTTTGATGGAAGAAGTAGACTGAGATAAGAATTAGTCAGAAAAAGAGAAAGACAATGCCCTGGACAACTGGCAATTTGTGCAAGAAGACTTTTAGCATTTATTTCTTCATAGACATTTGCTACATTTTGCCTTCATCTGCCTCAGGTGCCACTTGCTGGTCACCACCATCACCCTGCAGCTTCTCTCCTTCTTTAAGGATCTTCCCAACCAGAGTCTGGCTGCTGAAGTGTCATTCATTCTCCAAGCACATCGGACACTGTATTGCTAGGTAGCTCTCCAACTCACCACTCTGGTTTTTAAAATAGGTAGGTAGATGGGTAAATAGGTGATGATGGATAGCTAGCTAGCTAGCTAGATACATAGATAGGGGCAAATAGAGAGATATAATAGAGTATATGTTTCTTATTTTGTAAATTCTGTTATAGTGAAATTCTACACAAAATTTTTGTGATCCTAGAAACTGTTATGATTTTAAGGTTTTTTAAAGTCTCACCATTATTCCATGTAAGCTCAGCAGTATCTCTCCATCTCAGGACACCATGAAGGTGCTATGTTTGGGACAGAATTGTAAGCTACTGAGGAGGTGTTGTCATAAATAAGACACCTCCAGGGAACATGGCACAGCAATTCCCCCATATCATGCTCCTGCCCAATAAACTCTATTATTGTGTTCACATGTCCGTGAGATAAATTGTTATGAATATAGTACCCTTTATATGGCTGTCACCCTAAGAGACTTTGTATTTTTTAGATCTAGGATTGCTACATTTTAGTGTGTAACAGTCAACATTGTTTAAAATACTTTGAAGTAAGATAAACTATTTACACAGGCTTAAATATCTTACTTCATACTTTGTTATCATCTGTAGAAAATTCAAAGTTAATTTAACATTAATTAATTAATTGTATATGTTATATGTTAATTGTATACGTTTTAGTCTTCTTTTTTGCTGTTGTTGTTTTTGTCTTCTTTTTAAAAAAAATCTTTTAGGAACCATTAAATATTTGGGTCCACCCAAAGGATGTGATTAAAAAGATAGAATGCCATTATCCTTGAGAAATATGAATGGGAAAATAAGACCACTAAAAAGATAAAACTAAATGTGAAAAATCAAATTTAGGGGGTGCCTGGGTGGCTCAGACGTTAAGCGGCTGCCTTTGGCTCAGATCATGATCCCAGGGTCATGGAATGGAGACCCTCCCTGGGCTCCCTGCTCAGCGGGAATCCTGCTTCTCCCTCCCCCACTCCCTTTGCTTGTGTTCCCTCTCTCACTGTGCCTCTCTCTGTCAAATAAATAAAATAAATCTTTAAAAAAAACATAAATTAAGGCTAAAAGAAAAGAATGGTGAAACTAAGAGAAGATGGAATGGAAAACCCTACAAAGAAAGGGAAGTAAGCAAATGTGAGAATGCTCAGAAAAAATTACCAAGGAGAGTCAATGGAAATAAAGTCAATTGCAGTGTGATTTATAAAGGAGAAATATTTAACTGTGTTGACTATGTTGAAGAATTAAATATTTTTAAAACTCAGGGATTTCAAAGACTTCTTTGATATTAGAGCATAAGAAACTGGAGAAAGTCCAAAGAAATGAATAAAGACTTAATAATAAAATCCAATTATAGTTTACAAAAAAATCTTAGAAAATTTTTTTCCAAGTACATAAAAACATTTAATGAATCAAACTAAGGGAATATGAAGTTGACTTGTTTGTTAAGTACAAGCAGTCAGGTATAAAGAAGCATCATTATGAAAATTTTCTCACTCATTTGAACCAATATTACAAATGAAAACTTGAGCCCAACATTAGGAAGTTTTATGTTTTCTCTGACTTAAAAAAAGAACAATGATAAATCCATCAGTAAAATGAGGTACTAGGTAAAATGATAAGAAGATTTTTTAATATATAGCCACTCAATATATCAATTAATAACTATTTATAGTTACTATTTGCTTACAGGAGAGCACTTGACTCTAGAGAAACCAATATGGATCCAGTTCCAGAACATTAGGCAAGACAGCAAATCGTTTAATATGCACAGAAAATACAGATATTTTCCCTTAAATTGTGGAAAGATGGATCAGTGATTGTGCTAAGGTTGAAAATATTTGGCTGTTATCCCTAAAAGTACCTGAGCAAAGGACTTTTTGTCAAGAATTTATAGGGACTGCACTAGCAAGGAGATGTTTTAATAAAGAAGACAGAGCTCATATCTGAGCAGAGAAAAGACCAAGTTCCACAGGGACAGCTGATATGCTGGTGAGGGAAAGGTAAGAGAAGGTCCCCAGCTGTATGTTCTGCTGTGGAGTGACAAAAATGACATAAGAGAAAGGTTAACTGTGGGTGACTTTCTATGCAAACCTGAGAAAAACTGACCGAAGGAAAGTTGAGATATCACTCCAATCACTCAAAGAAATACTTTAGTCTAGGGAGTTCAGAGGGAAAAACTCTGGGCTAACTCTGGGGTGTCCTGGATTGAAGCTCCTACTATGAGTCCCTGGTTCGAGTAGCTTGAGGTCCTTCCCCTCCAGTCCCTTCAGTTTTCTATCTACAAACTTGTAAGAGCTCTCTGTGGTGGACCAGACATCTGTAAATGAGAAATTTGGGCAACTTCACTTCTTACATCTTTTCAATTTTATCATTTTATGGTTCTAGTAATTCTCTGATATAAGTATTATGCAGTTCAAGTTAAGTATTTCTACCCCATCCACATGCTATGTCTTGATAAAATTCTTAGAAGTTCTATCAAAATTAACACATATTATAATTTTTATTTATTTTTTTCTTTCAAGTTCTTATTGAAATTCCACTTCATTAACATACAGTGTAATATTAGTTTCAGGTATAAGATTTAGTGACTCATCACTTACATACGCATTATAATCTTTAAACTAGGTAAGAATGTCAGAACTCTGGATGGGTTAATCATTTGATACTCATGGTGTTCTTTAAATGTTCTTTCAGTGTTTTATTTGGAAGAAAGAAGGAGGGCGCCCTTTCAAAGGAGGAGGTGGGGTGAGGTGGCATGTATGAGAAAGGGAAGTCACCACAGCTGCAGACACGAGCAGATATCTGCTGTCTTCCAAGCAGCCCATGGTGCTTCCGAACTTGAATATCCCTACCAGCAGCCAGCAGCTGAAGCCCTGCAGTTGACTGCCTTCATCCCTCTCAGGAGTTAGTTGAGCACCACTAGTGGTTATGGAAATATGTCTCTGTGGGTCTTCATCCTTTGTGGTGGAAACAGCTATGTAAAGGATCCCTTCAACCTTACAAGGCATGTTATATTGCATTAGCTCTAGAGAAAGATCTGCTGGTTCAAAACAGGGCCTTACCTCTTGTTCTCCGTGAGGTTTCAGTCAGAACACTTAATCTCTCAGCCTTATCTTACTAAAACATTATAAAGGGCAAAAACAAAATAATGATGATGATGATGATGGTGATAGGAGGAGGAGGTGGATGGCTTCATCACAGGATTGTTTTTAGTATTCAGTGAGTAATCCCATGAAACTCTTAGAAGACAGCCTAACTCACAACACCTATTGTGCACTCCCTAAATGAATGTTCCCATTAAACCATGATGTCCATTCACTGTGATGAGTTCCAGGAAACATCATTTTCTTGATTTCAATACATTACTAGTAACATTATAATGACACTTTTACATAAGTCCTCTCCAGCATCTACCCAATGCATTGTCCCTTAATTCAGTCCTAAAATCATATTGGTCTATTTTCTAATAAAATAATCTCAACACAACTACCTAAGTCATGCAGTGTCCCTGAATATTACCTGCATCTGCCCTCATTTGGGGAAAGCTTACTCATTTCTAAAAGGAAAGTAGGGATAGCTAAGTAACAGATTTACAAAGATTATGTGACATGATATGTACTTAGCACAGTGCTTGACACACAGCAGCACATAGTACTTCCTTTATCTTTCATTGTATACATACACATAATACCCTCCCTCCCTCCCTTCCTTCCTTCCTTCTTATTTGTTTTTCTTTTATGTTGAAAGTCATTTTCTCTTACTTTGCCGGGTACTTTTAGGTTTTAAATGGTTCCTTCCATGAAACAGGGAGAGATATTGACATAATCACTTGATTTTTGATGATAAGTCATCCTTCCCAATTTATCAACAATCACTGAATTTGTATTTTAAGTATGGAGTATAAAGTTTGAGTCCATTAGGGATGCCTGGATGGCTCAGTTCATTAAGTGTCTGCCTTCAGCTCAAGTCATGTTCCCAGGGTTCTGAGATCAAGCTCCATTACTGTTTGGGTCCCTTCTCAGTGGAGAGTCTGTTTCTCCCTCACCCTCTGCCCCCACCCCCAGCTGGTGTGCGTGCACGCTCTCTCTCTTTATCTAATATAAGAAATTTTTTTTAAAAGATTGAGTTCATTAAAAGAAATCATGTTGGAGTGAGTAGATAAATATTTTTATAAAGCAACTAGTGCTTTTTTGACCTCTGATATTATAGGCATAAGGCTGATTTTGAACATAAAAGTATTCAATCTGGATTCTTGAGGAGGATAGGGGGGAAAAAAAGAATGAGATGCCTGGACCTCTTCTCTCTTCAGCTACTTTTTCTGTCCTGTATGTTTACATATTTCCTCCATATTCTTGTGGCTGAAAATTTCCCAGCCAAGACCTCCTCTCCCTCAGCTACTTCCTCTGCCTTCCTCTCATCTTCCTACCTGTATTGCAACTTGTGAAGTTGGTCTTAATCCAACAGGTGTAGTTGAGGCCCCCAGCCGTGATGGCTTGAGGTACTAAGCACAGATATGAGGTCCAAGAGTGGGTGGCTCTGTATTCCCTGACGTGAGAAAAGTAATGTAGGAAAGAGTTGATAACATGAAAATCCTTATGTGGAAACTAAGAAAGTCAACCCTGGTGCAAGATTGGGAGGGCAACAACTTCCAAACATTGAGGAGTGTAAGTCAGGATACTTGTTTTAACGTGTGTCTGTGTCTGTATGATGATGAGTGAGGCTGGGTGAAGGGTTGTGGTATATGTAAACAAATTTAAATTGTTACATAGCCTTTGCAAAAATTGTTCAGATCGATGTTAATTACAGATACTACAGCACCAAAAATGTGAAAAGAAAAAAACTACACATGTGCTGGAACCATGTAATAATGTAAAAATTAATATCATTTATGTCATTAGTAGCATTAGGCTATTTCTGCCTCATCGTCACCAATGACAGGTTTATTCATATCACAGGCATGTATACACATATGTCAGACAAATGCTTTTAATTTTGTTTAGTTGTAATAGATTTTATGGTTTGTTGGTCTTCTGGCATGAGTAACTTTTATAGAGGAGAACTTGCTTTGTGGTTGTGACTTTGCTTCGGTAAATTTAAAATTTATCTTCACATCTGTGAGTATATACAATTCCATCCAAAACAGTGAACTCATCCAAATTAACTCTGGGGCCAGAAGATAGACATGAAATGACAAGTACTTGCATCAAGCAAGAAAGTAACTTCAGTCAGTAAACATCAATTTGACTGTTGTCCAGATTTATTGAAAAATAAATTACAGTTGTACTGTCTTTATAATTTATTTTTTTAAAGATTTTTATTTATTTATTTGACAGAGCACAGGTAGACAGAGAGGCAGGCAGAGAGAGACAGAGAGAGAGGAGGAAGCAGGCTCCCTGCTGAGCAGAGAGCCTGATGCAGGGCTTGATCCCAGGACCCTGAGATCATGACCTGAGCGGAAAGGAGAGGCTTTAACCCACTGAGCCACCCAGGCGCCCCTGTCTTTGTAATTTAAATTAGTTCATAAAAAGTCCTTTATTCACCAGATACTTACCAAGAGCCCACTTAATACCAGACAATGATATGTCCTTTGGATATATACCTCTGAAAAAAAGAAAGCTTCTCCTCTAAAAGCTAATGTTCTAGTACGAAGAGACAGAAAAACAAATACATAAGTGCTTTGGAGAAAAATTAAGCAGGTGAAAGATTGTGGGAAATGAGGTGTATTATATGTCACTAAGAAAAGGCCCACTTACTTTATTTATTGAACTATGTTGGGGCGCCTGGGTGGCTCAGTGGGTTAAAGCCACTGCCTTCGGTTCGGGTCATAAACCCAGGGTCGTGGGATCGAGCCCCGCATCGGGCTCTCCGCTCTGCGGACAGCCTGCTTCCTTCTCTCTCTCTCTGCCTCTCTGCCTACTTGTGATCTCTGTCTATCAAATAAATAAATAAAATCTTAAAAAAAAAATATGTTAATCTTACTATTAAAGAAAACACAAGGAAAATCCTTCCAATGTTACATAATTGACTATGTCTTATAGTAAGATATAACCATAGTGGTGGTTCTTTGACCAAGAACCTCACTAAACACTGTAGGTTGTTGGTCAAAAGTCAAAGAAAGTGGACGGGCCTACTGCTAAAAACCTGCTGACTTGCTCTTTTTGAAATCCATGATCACGAAATGCAGTAATTACTTAAATATAAAAATGTTCTTGACACTGAAACACTCCTTCTAATAAGAAGAATGTCTCCTGGGTCGCCTGGATGGCCCCGTGGGTTAAGTGGCTGCCTTCAGCTCAGGTCATGATCCCATGGTCATGGGATGGGGTCCCACATCAGGCTCCTTGCTCAGTGGGGAGCCTGCTTCTCTCTCTGCCTCTGCCTGCCACTCTGCCTGCTTGTGTTCTCTCTCTCTGAGACAAATAAATAAAATCTTAGAAAGAAAAAAAAAAAAAGTCTCCTGCTCTCAGTAAGTAGACTGAGTTTGTTAACACTAAAAAGGAATTTTGGCAATTGAAAATGTCTTCTGCTTTTAGCTGGGAGATGGAAGCTTAATGTATCATCAGGAAGTCTTATTACATAGAAGTTATTCACTGGTGTATAAATCCTTTAGTGTTTTAAATAAAACTGCATTTCAGACACCCTCATTAGCACATGAAGGAGATTTGAAATTATCTACAATTTGAGGGTTTGGGAGAAGTAGTGCTCCTGAGCTTCTGCTGTGGGCCAGGTGGGCGTTGCTCTCAGAGCTGAGCTTTGTCTAAAGCTTCCGTGCTGTCCAGGCTGACATTGTGAATGAAGTGTGTTCAGATAAGGATATGTCCATAATCCTGTGAAAATAGAGGTCTGAGGTCAAAAATGAGGCGGGTGGGGAAGGTGGGCAAAAGACTCATGAAAGGCTTCTTTTGGAAGGAGATAGAATACCCAGCACGTAGTAGGCCCTCACCAACTCTGAGACCCTATTGCGTGCCCCCTCTCCTCGAGGCCTGGGGAGATCATGTGAAAATAATGCAATTCCTGCATTGCCTGAGAAGCAGTCTGTTTGGAGAAAGAGACAAAACTAAAAGTGATCATTGCTTTAATAATTGAACATACAAAGTGCACTGAAAGCTCAGAGAAAGAAAGAATTTGGTAGAATTTCAAAACTGAATACGAATCTCAGCATTCTAGGGTGGCTACCAGACTCATGAACCCAAAGGATAGTTTTTAATTTCTGTAAAAATCAAACAAGGGTTTTTATATTTCATATTTGTATTTTCAGTTCTACTCTTCTTGCTAAATACATGAATCTGTTCTTAATTCAACATTGCTTCGAGCACAGCACTTTAACAGTGCAGATTTTGTTAGAGAACTTAACTGATATCAGTTGGGGGGAGGTGAGGGGAAGACAATTTTCTCTAGAAGATTTGCATTAGATAGAGTAGTTACAGGCTGTAGCGTCTCCCCTGTAATTTTATGAGAATGGTATTACCCTGGCTTTCACTGTGTGATTGCTGGTTACCTTCTGTCAGTGAGCAACAGTCTTACTGCAAAGCAGGAGCACAACCGTCTCTTTGTCTCCGTGGTCAAAGCAATTACTTCTTAGAAAGTCGGATTTTTTCAGAATGACCATGTACAGGAGCAAACGCAGACATCAGAGATGTAAGTAAATTCTGACCCAACTTTTTCTTATGACTGTGGTGGCAGAAACATACTTGATTCCTTAAAAGACTAATCATGACTTCTTCAGATCTATCCTGGTAGTAGAAAAAAAAAAATATTGTAGCTTTTTCCTGGCTAACCTTTATCTGTGTCCCTCTTACATGCTTGGAAAATGTTGGGGGGAGAGGGGATAATTCACTTGTTACTATGGAAACCTTTGGAAAGGTTTACAAAATCAACAGAGAAACAGATCAGATGCAATTTCAGTCTAGCTCAGCAGCCTTCATTCAGGCATGATCACTGAATAGTTCTCTCTCCCTCTCTCTCTTCTTTTCTTTTCTTTTTTTTCCTTTCTTTTCTTCTGTTTTCTTTCTTTTCTTCTCTTTTCCTTTCCAGAAGTGATAGATTTTCTTTCCTGAAAGTCTATTGAATGGTTTGGGAAGCTAGCCTAAAACTTCTATTTATTTATCCAATATCAATTATAACTCTCAGGAGAAATAAAACAGTTCAGAATAGAGGGGGGAGAGTTAATTGTTACTGACAAGCTGAATAGGTAACATTGCCAAACTTCTTGGTCTGGAGCATATTTGTAACATAATTCGCTGTGGACACCATTTTAAAGGGTTAAAAGGAGTCATTGTAATCTACCCTAAAGGAATTGAATCTGACTGAAAAGGAACAGCACAGTTACCCTGGCCTGAAGTCCAGAACAGAGATGATTATGGAACCGAAAGCCATTAGATTTAGCTAAAAATCAAAATCTTATAATAAAACTGTGTTTTATGGCAATGCAATAATGCCTGCCATGAAAAGCTTTCCAATCATTTCTCTTTCTAGTAAACCCAGCTCATTATCACTTTATCTTCCCTATTGTTGAAAGCAAACTAAATATCACCTTATTTAACCCAGCATATCCTTTCACTGACTCCATTTACCATCTTAGGTAACTACAGCTTGTTCTATAGGCGAAGTCTATACTTTTTATTATTCCTATGATGTCTTCAGGTATTATTAAATATTTTAATATACAGAAAGACAATCAGCAACAATTACTCTATCAAAAGGCCAAAACATGATAGGAATGAAATAATTTTTGAGTGTGATAATATTTTTGGCCAATTTCCACCTGAGACCTGAACACTAACATTTCTCTTGTTCAAAGAAGTTTTATGCACCAGAGAAAGCTCTGAGGGCCAGGACTGCCAGTGTGATTTTATATGCCTGATTGCCTTTTGATGCCTCTCTTTCTTGTGATTGAGAAATAACATACGATAACTGCTGCTTGTGTCTTATAAAAATGATTGGTACAAAGTCTACAAATATATTGCTGATTAATATCCTTGTGATTTCCACCCACAAGAATGGATCTAAATTATGCATGTACTTGAAAACCATCTCCTACCTCTACTCCTGTATCTTTTAGACACCCCCTCATTTTTTTCCATGTAGGTAATCATCATCTTAATGCACATGGCAAATAAGAGATTATAGAAAAATTGTACTGAGTCTCTCCCCTAAAATGTGCTTGCTGAAGTCTGCGATTAAGCAGCAGGAAGAAATTGTGAATTACATGAGACAAGTCAGAAGATGTATAATTATACAGGGATGGACACAGTAGGGTGTACTAAATGGTTTAGTTTAAAAAAATCTAATGTGTTACTTCTATATAATTGTATCAGCTATATTATATTGTGTTAACTGTTTCTACATTCTAATCATATAAAATATTGGAGAACAAAAATATAATAAAGTATACAGAAAGGTTAGCAATAAAAGCAAATAGAATTCTTAAACGAATTTCTATCTTATACTAATAATACTTGCAAAAGTGGAAGGTAATGCAATTGTTTGCTACCCAATGGGTATATAAAAATACCAGAATTATCCCATTACCAAAAACCAGTACGTTTCCATTTTCAATCATATCTTTTATGTGTGTGTTTTTGATCATATAAAAGGCATAAACTAGCCTAGAGGCAATTGTAATCCAATTAAGGCAATAATTGCACACTTAACAAAACCTCAATGAGAGAAAGAAGGAAAGTGTTGTTACGATTTTCTTTCAAATTGAAAAAGTACATAAATAAACTTTCTAATTTCTCCATTCCCTAGAAACTTACCATAATATCCTTTAGTAAAAATAATGCAACTTTCTTTTAGAGGACCCAGTGAGAAGACTAGGGAAGGTGCAAGTGGCTATGCTAGGGGATCAAAGAGAGGCTGGGAGAACCAGACTACTTGTCAAAGACATTTTAAAGTATAAATTACACTAGCCTTTGGAAATTCATGTGGGACTTTGAGATCCATTCCTCACTCATGTCTAGATTGGTTATTATAATTCCCTACAGAAGTGAAGGAAAGGGAGGGAAGGATATTCTTTTCCTTGCTTCTGGTGGAGCACTAGCTGTGGAAAATGAAACTGCTTCAGTGTTCGTTCAGATAGCAGATCTCACCTGTGCACAACTGTATAATGACTTTCAATTAGATACGGAATTTGTTGAGTGGCATTTAAAATGTTTGCATATGTCGGATATTGATTTTGCCAGAGCCAAACTGGTACTTCAAGAGGAACTCAAATATAGGTAAGCCTGTTTTTACAAATTAGGTGGAGGCCGGAATCATCATTCTCATAAATAACTTTGTTCTTTAGTGTTTAAACATTGAATTTTTTTCATATATACTATATCATTGTATTTATTGAAGTGTGTCATTTATGTTTACATTTTCAAAATGTTTTGTATAAAACCGTATATACTTGTAACCTCCCTTGCCGAAATTCCAGATGACCTTGAGGAAATATTTTTGTTTGTTTGTTTATAAAAGAGGCATAGAGATACATTCTTAAAGATGAATATGTTTCTGAAATATAGACATGGAGAAAAACTAGAGTACAATCCACATGCTATGAGATACAGAATTTTGAAAATACCGCAATCCCCATACCACAGCAAAGAGAACAGAGTACATCTAATTTCAGGTGTGTAACATTTCATCTTATTTTACCAGATAAGAACAGATGTTCATTTCTGATTATCAATGATATGTTTGGGGCTTATCTGTCTTATCTATCCCATTATGGAGGGGATTGATGAGATCACTTCAGGAACCTGAACACTGGCCAGAGTCTTCTACCTGTAATCTTGGCCAATGTCTGTTATCTCTGTGGGCTGCAATTTCCTTTTCTGTAACTTTAGCAGACTGTGAAGGGATGTTTTCTAAAGTGTCTTCAATCTCTAACTCCCAGAGTTCCCACAACATAAGCCTCATCATGTAATTCTTCTACTCAAAGAAATTTTATGGGTTCTCATTGCCTAGATTGTGGCTCTGGGGCTCATGTTCTTCAGATCCATGGGACCATGAATTTATTGCAAGAGACCCTGAAATTCATGTGAACATTAATCATTGCCTGTATAATGGTGAAAAGAAGTATATATGCCCATGAGTGTATCACCCATGTATGTATACAGACATACATACACCCATACTATTTTTTGGCTCTAGAATGATCCCCTTAATAAAGATAGTACTAAATTTCTTTTATTTTGTTTTAAATATTTTATTTATTTATTTGACAGAGAGAGATCACAAGTAGGCAGAGAGGTAGGCAGAGAGGGGGCGGGGGAAGCAGGCTCCCTGCTGAGCAGAGAGCCCGATGTGGGGCTCAATCCCAGGACCCTGAGATCAGGACCTGAGCTGAAGGCAGAGGCTTAACCCACTGAGCCACCCAGGCACCCCCGAAGGTACTAAATTTGTAATAGCTTTTAATGCCATGTATTTTATATGGGTTTTAAGCTGATTATATCACATAGGGATTTTGTGTTTCAATATTTTTTAAAAAGTGCTCTCATATTCCCAAATTTTGGGAATCACTGAACTGGGAAATGAAATACAAACATACCTTATAAACACACATTTACACTATTGTCACTCACTGCATGCTTTTTTCCTGATACCACCTTGTTCTAGCCTTTATCAGACTATTGGCTGATCTGCAAAATTCATTATAGACTCTCTTGTCTCTATGCCTTTGCCCATTCATCTTCCTGTTGATGGGTGGCCCTCACCCACATATTCATGTGTAGAAATCACCCCTGGTCAAGGCTTCGTTCTTTTATTTTTAAGATTTTATTTGACAGAAAGAGAGAGAACACAAGTAGGCAGAGCAGTAGACAGGGAGAGGGAGAAGCAGGCTTCCTGCTGAGCAGGGAGCCCAATTTGGAGCTTGATCCCAGGACCCTGGGACTATGACCTGAGCTGAAAGAAGACGCTCAACCGACTGAATCACCAAGGCACCCCAAAGCTTCATTCAAATGTCACATCCTTCACAAGGGTCTCTCCAATTTCCACATCGTTTATCCTTTTTTTCTCACTTTTCAGATGCCATTTTATAATTTCATTCACACTTCCTATGTTCTGTCTAAAGTTTCATCAGGTAAGGGACCTTCAATTCTTATTTGAAGCATTCTCAGAGTATAAAGCAATGCTTTGACCATAATGATCCATAACTGTCTAGTAAAATTTATTCATTTAAAGAAATATTTATTGATCACCTATTATAATACTTTCTAGACACTGCTCTAAGTGTTATGCCTGTAGCAATGAACAAAACAAAGTTCTAAACAAAGATGACACACAAATAGATCCATAATATGCTATGTGATGCTAAGTACTATGGAGAAAAATAATGCAAGCAACAGGGAAAGGGAGTTTTGTAAAGTAGGATGGGGAATTGCTGTTTGCTATATAGTAGTCCGGAAAAGCCACAATGATTAAGGTGACATTGACTCAAACACCTGAAGGAAAAAGATGGAGTAAACTCTGCTTCTTACTGGATAGATTCAGGCAAAAACAGCATGTGCAAAGTCTCTGGGGTAGGAGGGATACTGGAGGACCACAAAGAGGCAATAGAGAGTTAATGAAAAGATATGAGATCTAAAAATCACTGAGGCATTGAATGGTTGGAGTAAGACATAGAGTTAAATTGAACAATATATTTTATTTGTAACTGAATTAAGATATATTAACTTTTCAGAAACACTAACCATACTTCTAGGTGACTTTTTTTTTAACTTTAAGGTTTATTTATTTGTTTGAGAGAGAAAGAGTATGTGCATAATTGTTGGGGGGG
>RCUC01058358.1:0-18585 GCA_003697995.1 Taxidea taxus jeffersonii | reverse complement strand
TTGTTGTTGTTATTTCCTTCCTCTACTAAATTACACCTAGGTTTCCGGGGCACCTGGGTGGCTGTCGGTTAAGCACTCCACTCCTGATTTTAGCTCAGTTCATGATCTCAAGGTCATGAGATCAAGTCCCAAGTAGTAGGTCTCCATGCCCAGCATGGAATCTGCTTCAAATTTTCCCTCCCCCTCCCTTTGCCCCTTCCCCAACAAGCACACACGTGCACACTTGTTATTTATTAAATAAATAAACAAAATCTGAAAAAAAATAAATTTCAGCTAAGTTTCTTCTTTTTCTAGTTCCTTCTGGTATAATGTTGCTTTTTCACTTGAATAATTTTTTCTTAATATAAGCATTTACAAAATAAATTTCACTCTAACACCTGCTTTTGCTGTATCCCATAGGTTTGGGATATTGTGTTTTTCTGTTGTTTTGAGACATATTTTGGATTTGCCACTTGTTTTCTTATTTGACCCACTGATTGTGCAGTAGTGTGTTGTTGAATATTTACATATTAAGTATTAAATATTTTAAAAATAGAGATTGATTTTGAAAGAACAAAATGACTAACATGTAAATTGTCAATGTGTCTAAGTTCACTTACTTGTGGTGCATAAGAAATAACACAGAGGACATGGGGAGATGGAGAGGAGAAGGGAGTTGGGGGAAATCAGAGGGGGAGACAAACCATGCGGAGTTGGGGGAAATCAGAGGGGGAGACAAACCATGTGAGACTGTGGATTCTGAGAAACACACTGAGGGTTTTGGAGGGGAAAAGGATGGGGGTGATGGGTGAGTCTGGCGGTGGGTATTATGGAGGGCACATATTGGGAACACTGGGTGTGGTGCATAAACAATGAATTCTAGAACACTGAAAAGAAATAAAATAAAATGGAAAAAGTGTGTCTAAGTAGAGGAACCATGTAGGATTCTTTTTTTCTTTTTGTTTATCTGTATTTTCTAAATTTTCTTTTTTTATCCATTTACTTCTCACAGAATGGAGAAAACTTATTTGCAACATAAGAAAAGCCAGACACTTCAATAATCATAACCACCCATTTTTTCTAAAGAGTTTTCATGTATTTTTTAATATAGAAAACAAAATAATTATATAAATAATTTTTTTAAAGATTTTATTTATTTATTTGTTAGAGAGAGAGAGCGGGAGCACAGGCAGACAGAGAGGCAGGCAGAGGCAGAGGGAGAAGCAGGCTCCCCGCCGAGCAAGGAGCCCGATGTGGGACTCGATCCCAGGATGCTGGGATCATGACCTGAGCCGAAGGCAGCCGCTTAACCAACTGAGCCACCCAGGCATCCCTGTATAAATAATTTTTAAAAAGAAAAAAAATGCTCATGTTTAGGCATCCTCAACTGTAGTTCAAAGTTTCTCAACTGATGTGAATAAAAGTATCAAAGAAGTTTCTAAGGATATACACAGTACATAAAAATGAGTATGCTTAAACTTTATCATCCTATAAAAATATCCTATTCTGTCAAAGACCATGTATATTGCTGAGCACACATGTAGTTCTGAATAAAATGCAATTTCCCTAATACACAATGAAATGTGGATGGTATCTTCCTGATATTTTCCTAGGATTTCAAAGTTGAAACCAGTCTACTGGTTTGAACTATGCAAGTCAAAAGCATCTTAAATTGCTTTTAACAGAGAATACATTGAAGTTAAAGATGGATTTCCTTACTTTGAACAGGCTAATATTTCAGAAAGGTATAAGCAGGTAAAGATAAAGTGTTACAATGGAAATCAATATTCAATATTATATATGCTAGTGTAGCCTACATATCTCATAAACACCATGCATTTGAAAATGTGTATTTGTGATATTCCTAGCAATCGCTCCTTTCTCAACTGAACAATGGGGAAAAGATATTAGCTATAGAAGGCATAAACTTAGAACATAAAAAGTAAAACTGGTATTTTACTTTGTAATAATATTCCAGAAACAGCACACAAATCATGGATCTAGCTTCAGAACTAAAGGTAACCTTCACTCTTCATGGTCTACATTTCATACTTATGCTTTTCTACTAATCTGATATCAAATCCACTGGAATGTTGAAACATATCTAATGTATTAATGCTATTAAAGGAACCACTCATAAGAATATGGTGAGTTTTTACTTGTCTCTCATAAAAGATATAATGCATATATTGATCTTAATCACTTTTAGTTTTGGATGGGTACAATTAGATCAGATTCTTTTGTTTATTCAGAGATTAAATAAGTTACTTGTAACAACTGAACAATTGTTCTTACTTGCCAAGAACAAATTGATAGAGTTGTATCATTCTTGTGGAGTAACTTAAAGTTTACCATCTGTGTTATTTATAAAAGGGCTTTAAAGCAGCTACTGTACATTAACTCTATGGGACTCTAGGGGATACAAAAAGTTTCAAGAACAAAATCATTTTTTTTAATGACCAAAGAAGCCTTTAACATCAAATACATTTTAAAAAAGGAGTTTGTTACCAAAGCAGAGCTGGTCTCAGAACTTTAATTGGTAGATGAGAATCTTGAGTTTCTAAAAAGAGCCTGTTGCAAGCCATGTTCCCCTAACAGGCTTGACTATAATACTTCTCTGCCGATGAGACATTGCTAAACTCTCATCTGGTTTTCAAGTCAAGCATTTAATAGTGATAGTTCATTACCCACTTCTTCAACCCCATAATTCATCAAGTCCTTAGTTTCTAAGCACTTACTAATTCTGATAAATAGGCAAAGGGACTGCATATTTATATTAGCCCATACAGAGCAATAACTACATGTTGTATACTTTGATTCTTCTCATTAAATAAGGACTTCAGGTGACTGATGACATAGAAAACCAACCAATTGAGGACATAATCTTTTCTCCCAAAGAAAAATTAACATTTACTTTCTGGGATGCAGAGACCATGAAGTTAAGTTAGAAGCCAGATTTCAGAGCTGTGTATGGTTACAGCTGAGTGGAAGGACTTACAAAGCACCTAAGACATTAGTTAAATTCATACTCTTTCCTGAATGCATGGCACAAAAATACTTAGATATGTTTTTCTATTATAGTAAAGGTCCTAATTCTATCCAATATCTTGTAGTGGTAGAGCTTATAGAGTGTTACAGAATCGTCTTTGATAACCTGCTTACTCTTACTTAAATTCTTATTAAATCTGCATTAGGTGAGGCTTATTATTTGTTTGTTTGATGGGCTTGTTGATTTTTCCCTAAACAGGTGTCAATAAAGACTGCCAAGAAATAATCAGATATGTTTGAACTAGCCCATTAAAGTCCATTCATTCGTTAATATATTATGCATTCATTGTATTCTTTCCTAATAGCTATTATTTATCACTTATTATCTTAGATGCTGAGGTGACAGAGATGAATGATCTCAAGTCTGCCACAGCAAAGCTCACAGATGTCAAATCAGGCTGGAAAAATAGAGCCCGAGATCTCAAAGAGCCTTTTTACCATGATGAAACTTGGAAAGGTTACAATGAGATAGTAGAGGATTTTCCCTAGAGGAATTTGGAATGGAAGAAATGATATATTTGAAGGTGATAATGACATATTAAAACCATGGGAATGAAAATAAAGATGAATTGATTTTATGAGATATTTAAGAAGAAAGCATTTAATTAAATTAAGATTGTGTATATCTAATGAGAAATAATCAAAGACTTTTGAGCTACTTCCAATTCCTACTGGATACACGAGATAGATAATGGTGGCCAAGACACCATGATATGTGTAATTATATATTTTAGAAGCTATCTTATAACTGGAGGCAATCAGTGCTGGGTGTTTGGAATTTACAAAAGAATTCCAGGTAGGAAAGAAAGGTTCAGGTGCGTAAAAGGTTAAAGCCCCCCCACACACACACACACGTGCACACACATGGTGAGAAAAGAGATGAGCAACAAGTACAGAAATTGTGGAACATTATTAATTAAAGCCTGGCATAGTGAGAAGATAGACATTTCAGAAATTCAATATGAAATTCATTTTAGGCAGTAAAAAAATTTGATTTGAGATGTAACACCAATGATAGTTAACATAATTGTTTTTATCAACGAAAATGTACAGATAAATTCACCGTGAATCTTGGTCTTATAAAATCAACCATACCTATCTATAGAGAACTACAGTTTCGGCGTGGCCCAATACACATGTTCACTAAATGCTTACTCTTTATTTGTCTTCCTGTGAATTGCTTTACTTCCCTTTGAAGTCCCAGACACCTCAATTCAAGACGAAGAAAATACCTCATTTGGATTGTCTTTGGAATTGAATTTTGGAATGTTTATGTAAATTCCCCACAGGTACATAATTAAATTTTATTTCCTCCTGTGAGTCTGTCTTATGTCAATTTAGTTCTTAGACCAGCTGGAAAAAACCTGAAAAGGGTCAAGAAAATTTTCCTCTCAATAGTAAAGTTGGAAAAAGGTTATCTCCAATAGATGGGATATTTATTGTGAGGTCTATTTCTAGCTCACTCTTTATTTTTTTTCTCTTGGTTTATGCCTTTCTCATTAGTCTACAGAAAAGGATAAAGTAGAAGAAGCAAGTAAGTAGAACTGGCAAAATAATTAACCAAGAGTAAGAGCATTTTTAGGAAAATGTGATGGGGGGAAAAAGATACATGCAAGCCCATTTTTAATATGCCACACCTGCTCTTTACTTCTTCCCCCAAGCATATTCATATACCTTCACATTAACCCCTTCTTATCTGTAACTGCTTTGGTAGGCAGCAGCTCGTGCTGGTTAACCTCATGGACTCCCAAGGCACATCATCCGTGCCTAAACCACTGATTGCTCTACCCTAAGTCTGTAGCCATGCCCAAGATGCTTGACTCTTCTAAGCTATGTTTCCATCATCTGTGAAAGGAGATGAAGATCATTAATCTCCACAAAATTTACACAAGTGCAACATGCACGCGATGCACTTAGGACAGTACTTGACTCAGAGTTAGGAGCTCGTGCATTAGTCAGAACTCTGGATTGCACACAACTCTACCCTTTTTCTCTAAACGGGATTTTCCTCTCTGAGACCAGGGTTATTCCCTTTAAAGTAGACTTAACCTTAGGACTTGATCCATGGAAGCAATTTCAGATTCTCAGATTCTACACCAGAGAATTCTTACATGAGACCTTTACTTTGTAAATCCCAAGAAAGGGCTGACTGACTTAGTCTAAAGGACATAATCATCGTATGTGCAAAATGAAATACTTAACTGATACTCCCAACAGGAAACATGAAGTTATATTTGAGAGAGTATCATTTCTTTAGAGGGGAAAAGGATGCCAGGCAAATAGTAGTTTATCTATTAGCAGGACCAGTGGAAATAGTGGAAGTAGACGCATTAAGTGCAGAATTATATAGATTTACTAAGTATTAGATATTTGGATGGGGACAGTGATACTATTAAAGAAAATCCTTCTCAATGTCTTACCTAAAGTTGATTTAGAATCTACACTGGTTGTTGAGAAGATGTTTTTATCAATTTAGATATCATTGGCATACTACAAAATGTGCCAGTTTTTACTGTACATTTCAATTAGTTTGATAAATTTACTTTGCTCAATAAACACTATCAGAATCAAAATACTGATCGTACAAGCAGTATTCTAAAAACCTAAAAACTCTATCCCAGGCAAGCACCAATCTCCTCTCAGCCAAGAGAGATAATATTTGTCTTTGGTAGAGTTTCATATAAATGAAACCATACATCATGTTCTCTTTTGCATCTGGTTCCTTTCACTTCACAGAACATTTCTGACATCCATCCGTGACGTCGCGTCTCTTAGTAATTAATTCCCATTCACTCCATGACTGAACAGTCTTCCACTGTTTTCAGTCTGGCATAAATTGTTTCTCCATTCACCTGCTGACGGACATCTGAATTGTCTTCAGTTTGGGGTTATTATAAACAAAGCTACTGTAAACACTAATAATCAAGTCTTGAGAAATTACCTGTGTTAATCCAGGTCTTCTGGAGGTAAACACCAAGATGAAATGCAAGACATACAATAGATTAATTGGGAGAAATACCCATGAAGGGAAATAGATAGGGCACCAGGAAGATACCGAAACCAACGGACCCTTCAGAAGGTCAAATCTCTGTGCAAGAGAGAAAGAAGGAAAATGAAATGAAGGTCAAGGAAAATCAAAGAAGGTCTTGCCTGACGTGCAGGACCAAGATCATTCTGACAAAGCAGAGAGGAAACCTCTGAGCCAAATCACCCATGAGTGGTTTTCTCTCCCTCTAGAGTCCCACAGTCCTCAGGAATGAGCCTGCCTTAATCTCTCCATCACACTCGGATGCTGGCCAGGAACAAGTCTCAGGAAACATGGTGTCCACATAAACACAGAGCTGGATTTCTGATCACAGCCGCCGGGGTCACTGGTCAGTCATCCTCTTCACCATAGGAGATTCGAGAGGCAACCTCCATGGCTACCCGAATACCCAGAAGTGGGACCAGAGAATCTATAGTAAACATATGTTTCTTTTTATAAGAAGTTGCCAAACTTCCAATCAAAGGATGCACACTACTCTAGTTACCGACCAACAGTCCATGAAATTTCTCGTTGCTCCCATGTTCACAGTACTTTATATTTTCAGTATTTTTTATTTTAACCATCCTAATGGGCCAGTGATGGTATTTCACAACAGTCTTAATTCACTTGAAATAAACTATATACATCTAAAATGTGCAACAGTAGGAGTTCTGACATATGTATATACTTGGGAAGACATCGCCATAATTAAAATAACATTTTCATCATCCCCCCAATTTCCTTGTGCTCTTTGCAATCCACCTTTGCTGTCACCCCCACCTTGAGGCAGCCATTGATCTATTACTGTCACTAGAAGTTAGTTTGCATTTTTTAGACTTTTATATGCCTGGAAATACACTTATTTTTATCTAGCTTCTTTCACTCAGAATAGTTACTTTCCTTCCTTGGAGGGTGTTTGATATGGACACGATGTCTTTCTGATATACTGCCTGCTCTATCATTATGGAACATACTCTGACAAACCGGAACAGATTCCTAGTTCTGAAGCCTACTCCATCTGATATTCACAGAGGCACCCTAACTCTGATCACTATTTGCATGGTGCCTCTCTTTTCCATCCTGAAATGATTCATCTAACTGCACTGGAAATATAAACAGGCTCCTTTGGTAAGTATGCCATTGAGCTTCCCCTTTTAATCTAGTCCATCTTATAACAGGACAGTTTATATTATCTAAAGCTTATGTTACTATTGATAAGGTTAGGTTTAAGTCTGCCATGTTGATATTTGTTTTAATGGGTGCCTTCTGAACTTTTTCAGAAACCCTTTTATCCACCTTCTTTGGATTTACTAATTTATAGGATTCCCTTCTCTTTGTACTAGTGTTTTACTAATTATACTTCTGTTTCAGTGGTTCCTCTAGGATTTACAATATCCCACATTAACCTACGACAGCCCACCTTTAAATATTATTCCTCCTTATTTATAGCCTAAGATGTTATGACTGTATGCGTGTATTTTGCACTCTCAGTTTTTGTGTTATCGTTGGCCTATTTTTACTTCTATGTAAGCTAAAAACCATGCAGGAACCATTACTACTTTTTTGCTCTTTTGTAAATAGTAAGTTATTTTTAAAAGAAATATAAAATTAGATAAATATCAGACATTTACTATATCTAGAACCTTTCATTCTTTGGTTTAGCTTCAAGTTTCCATACCGTAAAATGTGTATTTGGCCTGAAGAACTCTCTTAACATTTCTTATAGTGCTAGTTCACTGATGATGACAGAGGATCACTACCTTCTGCCAGAAATGTGTTTATTTCACCTAATCTGTAAAGGATATTTTAACGAGGCACAAGACTCAAGGATGGCATGTGTGTGTGGGTGTGTGCACACGCCCATGCACGTCTGCTGTGTATTCTATGCATGTGTACTCTAGTAGGGTTTCGTTGAGATTCTTGGATCTTTCCGTGGCTTACTGCTTAAATCAAGTCTGGAGAATCTTGTAATTATTTCTTCAAATCATGTTCTCATTCTCCACTCGGTGACACCATTTGCACATATGTTATATGCTTGACATTTCCCACAGTTCTCTGAAATTCTTTTGTTGTTGCTGTTGTTCTCTTTTCTTCATGCCCTTCATTTTAAATGGTGTCCATCTTAATGTCTTCAAGATCACTCATTTGTATTTATTCTGTGATGGTAAATCTGCTGTTAATATCATCCAGTAAAATGTTGCTTTATGTAATATAGTTTTCAACTCTTGAGATTCCCTTTGGTCCTTTTTCAGATCTCCCCTTTCACTCCATTTTATGCTCGTATCTTCCTTTACCTCCCTGAGCATACAGAGCATAAAAATACATATTTTCAATTCTTTGTCTACGAGATGGACTAGGTCCATCTACTCTGTTATTTCTGGCTCTGATTTTAAGTACTGTTTTTTTTGTTTTTCCTTCGGGTTATATGTTTCTTTTTCCTCCTACTTCATGAGTCCATTCATTGTTTAAGAAATGTTGGACCATGTTATATGTTTTCGCAAATTGGTTAGGTTGTATTTTTCAAGAGTACCGTACTTGGTTCTGTGAGGCAACTGGGTAGCTCTGATCCTATCGAGCCTTGTTGTATGTTCTTTGTAGGGGGTAATGCAGGCTTTCCTAATAAATAGCCTTATTTAACCCCCTCTTACAGTGCATCCCCACTCCTGGGTGTCTCCTGCACCAGAGAGTCTCTCTAACCATGCTTATTGGGACTTAAATCATGCCCGGCCCTGGGAATTGTTCAGTAATTTTTCTTTCCCTCAATTTCTTTTGCCTAGCCACTTCAGATTCCACTCTAAGATCTTAAAATTCATAGCCAACTATTCACGATGCAGATTTCCAGAACTTTTTTCTAAAAGGCCTCCTTTCTTACGTGCTCTAGTCTACAGATGAAGTCACTTCAGACTCTGTGGAGTTTGAGCTCATGTTCAGTGCAGTGAAATTTCTGTTCTCTCTCTGCTCTCTAGCCAGGTAGAAAGACTGCATGGAGGCTGTGCTTACCTCGTTTTTGTTTTTGTTTTCGTTTCTCTCAGGGATCACAGCCCAGCTATGCCTGGTGTCCAATGTCTGAAAATAGTTTTTCCCTGCAGTTGTCTAGCTGTTTATGTTGAGAGATTAATTCTAGGCCCACTTCTACCATAAACACAAAGCAGAGGTTTGTGATACAGTTTTAAATTAGATAAAAAGTCTCCTAAGCACTACTTTTTAAATTTTATTTGATGCTCTACATGACTATAACATACTGACTTTAAAAATTCTTAGCTCCTAAGAGCAAATCATGAATTATAGTTAAATCATTGCATTCAAAAGCTGTTATACAAGTCCCACTTAATTTGGTCTCGTAAAAAGTACATAGAAATAATATGAGGACATTTTAAGAAAGGAATTTTAAAGTCACTATAAAGACATCATTCTGTGTGATAAGCTTTTCATGTTTTAAAAATCTACAGTCTACCTAAAAGAACATGGGAAGTATAATTATATTTTATAGGAAACATTACATCTAGAATAAAAGAAGTAGAAAAAAAGTTCCCCTTAATTTTCTTCCCAACAGATCAAAGTACCTAACATTCTATTCCTTACATTTAACACCCTTTTAGTTTAAAATAAATGTCTTCGCTTTTAGAGGCCTAAAGATTTAATCAAAACAAATACTTGGGCAGAATAATACATGTTCAACAAGGAGACTTATTGAAACTTAAATGTTACACAAAACAATGCAGGATCATAGAAAATCCAATTAAATGGTGCTTACATGTACACTCATCCATAGCTGTGATTCTCAACTAGGAAGAAGGGTGTTACAGAAAATAATGATTCAAGGATAGTTTTTAAAGCATGATCAGGAAGACTTTATTTGAGAGGGTGGGAGAAGGACTATCCTGATGGGTACAGAGACCACTGTGATGCAGTCTCGCATCGGAGGAGAGAGATTGGGCTCAACTTTCAAAAATCCATGTGGACAAGTGAGGATTTACAGCCAAAGAAAAGTGTGCAGTCTGCTAGATCTAAAACTATTAGAAGGAAAAATTGGAGTAAGGGAGAGATTCTGGCTAAAAGGACCTAGGAGAATTCTTGCTGAAGGTAGCAAGGGTCATCAGATGTCATCTGGGGGATGGTAGAGGATGAGGAACCGGACTGCATATCAAGGGGCATCACATGTGAAGGACGGCTAAACCAACTAACAAGATTCTTGCTGAAACTAGCCAATGCAGAGATGAACACAGAAATCCAAAAGCCAGGTCTATTTCCAGAAGAGCTCAGGAGTTCTGAGTAGAGTTTGATCAATGAGAATGTATTTATTAGATCAAGTCTCTCTCCCTCTCCCTCCCATCTCCTCCTCACGTGCATCTGTGGGCAGAGGACCTGTGACCATGTCTGGAGGCATTTTCAACTGTCACAAGTGAGGAAGAGCTATTGGACATCTACTGGCCAATGTGTGAATGAATAGGTAAAGAATTTGCAAATTGAATCATTCTTTGCTTGTTCTCATATATTACAGCTACATTTGTCATTGCAAATCATTCAATTTAAAAAACAAAATTAAGCTCAATAATGATACACTCTTCAGGTCCCTGAGGTTCCTATCCTCTTAAAATATCACAGTACTTATATCAGGTCCTAATACCCAGAAAAAAAAATACATTAAGAAAATATTTTTAAATTTTTACTTATATTAAGAGTAATGAACATACTTTCAAAAAATATAATAATGTTTCAAAGTGGGAGAAAGTCATGTGTCAACTATAAAACATCCTAATTATGGCTGCTATGGGATCTCAGAGCTCAGCAGCATGAAATTTTCCCAACCAAACTGAGATTCAGGAGAAGCAAAAGAGGAATTATGGATCCCTTAGTCATGAGAAATTTTTCTGTAAGGTAGAGGCTGAACATGATTATAAAGAGGCAGAAATGCCGCAAAATTCCAGTGTCTGAAAGTTTTCAAAAATATTCCTATTACTAAATCCCTTCAACCTTCCATATTTTCTAGCCTACAGCACTGAATGTTTTCCTACAGTCATATATCTCTAAGTAATAAGAATGGATGCAAAAAAATATATTTATCAACTAACATTCGTTTTTATTACTACTTATTTCTTTCATACATACACAAATTGCTCATGGTTTTACCTTTTACAATAGAGTACAACTATATTTTAAGAAAACATCCTGTTCTAATTTAACAAAATTTGAAACCAGTATCTGTGTCCTCTCCTGGTATTTCAGTTTGCGTTTCAATTCTAAAATGAGACTCTATAAATTTGGTATTTTCTTAATTGGCTAACTACTTCAAAAGAAAATCTAAAGGGTAATTTTATTTGACTTCAAGTTTCCAGGGCAAAATCAATCATTCTTCATTTAATATTTATTTACTTAGTAATTATTAATCAGAAATTTAATGTTGTCTGGACTCATAGTCAACTGGCTTTGAGTTAATTGAATATTTTTAATTAAAGTAACTGAACACCATCTTTCCAAATTCAGATACAGCCCCAAAGGCAGGGCTTGCTTAGCTGGTGAGCCAAAATTAACATTTGAAGCGATGCACATACTCAGTAGGTTTGCAAGGAAAATTAGTTCAGAGGTTAATAATGGTCATTTACAACACAATGGCTTGAGTTTAATACTGCCTTTTTAAGGTTATTATTCAAATTAATAGACTCCAGTACCCAAGCATAGAAAAATTAGTGACATAATTATAAGAAAAAACATTTCACACTGTGAATACTAATATTTCCAAGGAACAGAAAAATCGAGAGATCTACATTTCGGTCTCTTGAATCTTAAGTGCATTTTATTACTTTAGAAGATGGCCAGATGAATTCTGTACACAAATCAAAGAGTTTCTTATATGCTCCAAAAGTTTCTAATTTCAAATTTCTCTTGACTTACAATCTAAGCTCACAAAAGCTGAAATGCAATTAAGAAATAAAATACAGCCGGCCGTGTGGTCATTGCTGATGAATGATGAGTCTCTGCTACACGAAGTAAATAGCAAAGCCCAAGACATGGGTTCCCCCACGTCGTTAATCAACATATTCACCCTGTCTGGAGTGCCTGACCGTAATAATAAATGGCACATAACACATTCCAAGTTTCATACTGAAGACTGATTTTATTGAAATCTACCAACAGACCAAAGATAGACAGGCCATCTAAAAATGACTCCAAATTATAACAGGATGGCTAGTGACCTTCCTTGGTCTATAGCTGGGGCGACGTTCTTCACCTAAAAGGGACAGATGTCTGAGTGAAGGTTGTTGAATGACAATGTAAGGTGAGATGTAAAATACCTTCTCTATCAGCCACCCAGAGATGCCTATAGTTTCTACCATTGACTAATTAAAATTTTGGTTACTAGAGATACTATGGAATGCTAGAGGAGGGGAGGGAGGGAGATACCAGTATTAGAAGGACAAATAAAATTACTTATGGTCTTCACGTCAAATAATTAAATTCATTTCAAGATTAGTTTTCAGGACAGTCTTATGAGCATAAGACATAGATCAGTATGTTTTGAGGAGGAAAAAAAAAACAAAACCCACAACCAAACCGTGTAGATGTTGGGATATGGCAGATCTCACCAAACAGGCCAGGCTGGACGTGGAGTATTGGGCCCCGGAACCAGGGGCCTGGGGTCCAGGTTGGGGTGAATGAGAAGGAGCAAAAGTGGTCCTTTATGAAAGAAGAGACAGTCTCTCAGGGTTTTGTAAAAGGTCAGTGTGGAAGAGAACAATGGCAGTGCTATCTCCTCACATGAAATACGTGAGAGAGTATCAGATAAGGTACTGAGGTGATAATCATGAAACCGGATGGAACTTACAGAAAACTCAGACTTTTGAGTTCTCCGCAACTTTGCAAATCACTTTCTCCGACCTCATCACCTACAAGAATGCGCAGGCTTACCCTGCTATGTGCCATGGCCGTGCAAACAAATGGACATTTCCATACAAGACATTGACCGCGCTTCTGTGCGCTCAAGAGTCGGAGGCAGGGCATTCTTAGCCAGAGACATCACAAGCAAATTCTCTCCAGGTCAGTGCTGCTTCTTTCCTGAGGCTTTCACAGACTCCCCGGGAAGCAATGACCTCGCTGCCTTCCCTATTCCAACATTTGTATTGTGTTTAGTTCAATATTTAGGTCTTCCTTATTTGACTCTCAGTTCACTGAGTTCCAAATGCACTCTGTAGTCAGCAGGGGCTGAAGGCAGTTTGCTGAAGGGCCCTGAATGACCTAGGGAGGTGGGCAGAGGAGGGCGCTGGACACCGGCTGAGCACAGTCCTTATCTGCCTCATAGCTGCCCTTCCTTCAGTGGACTGCGACCCTTCCCCTATATCCGGTAGACAGCCCCTTATAGATCCACTTAATTTTCTCTGCTTTATCCAGAAAGGCAGATCTACGTGAGCAGATATGTGCCTTCAGAAGTTTAATGAGCGGGGGCCGATGCGTATTCTAAGCAGGGAGGAGTACTCACTGTGGCCAGACAAGAACTCAGCAGTAATGCATTAGCTACCACCATCCCCCGCTCCCCTCCATACTTGTTAAGACTGCATGTTTTTGTCAATGGCAAGAAGGGCTACCATTCACTGTGCAATGCACTTCGGTACTGGATGCTTTCATGGTTTGCAGGCAAGCGGGAGATTGCAAAAACTTGGCAATTAAGAGCTGAAATGTAGGGGCGCCTGGGTGGCTCAGTGGGTTAAAGCCTCTGCCTTTGGCTCAGGTCATGATCTCAGGGTCCTGGGATCAAGCCCCCCCCCAAAAAAATCCGGCTCTCTGCTCAGCAGGGAGCCTACTTCCCTTCCTCTCTCTCTGCCTGCCTCTCTGCCTACTTATGATCTCTGTCAAATAAATAAATAAGATCTTAAAAAAAAAAAAAAAGAACTGAAATGTAGCTCCGGGTTGTGGTTTTTAACAACAGAAAGAATTCTGTTATTTTTATCTTTTTACCATGCATACTTACAGACGAATATTAGACAGTAACAGTGCTGATGAAAGACTTAGCCTGAAATTATTCACACAGAATCACTAAGCTGAAAATGGAAATACATAAATATAACCTAAATTGAAAACAAATACATGGGATGAATATGGTCACTGGTAGTGTACAGGAACAGATGGGCGCTGCCCTTACGGTGAGCACAGCTCAGGGACCGTAGCCGCCAGACCACCACAGTCTACTCTCAAAACTACTGTGACACTATGAGTCAACTAAACTTCAGTGAAAAAGAAAGAAAACAGAGAAAATGGAAATATATAGACTGAGAGTTTTTATACTCTTCGTTTCTATGAAGTTAAATAAATATCATATAATTAGGATATGAAGATAATGCATGGGTTTAGTGTTGAAATTTCTGTTTTCAAAACAATGTGTTTTATGGCCAGTAAAATGGTCTGTGATCAAGTGTACGTTCGGTATGTACATACGCCCATCCTGCACACCTGAGTGTTCTCCGGCCTCTCTTCCCAGGTAGTCGCTCCAGGTCAGAAGCAACACTCTTTGACTTCTAGCCATGCAGATGAATTTTACCTATCACGGATTTCCTTCATGGAACAAATGAATGAATTTTTCCATTTTCCTCCTGTTACTGATTTCTAGTATTATACTGTGGGATCACAAAAGATACTTGTTGGGGCGCCTGGGTGGCTCAGTGGATTAAAGCCTCTCCCTTAGGCTCAGGTCATGATCCCAGTGTTCGAGCCCCGCATCAGGCTCTCTGCTCAGCAGGGAGCCTGCTTCCCCCTCTCTCTCTGCCTGCCTCTCTGCCTACTTGTGATCTCTGTCAGATAAATAAATAAAATCTTAAAAAAAAAGCAATAAAAAAAACAAAAGATACTTGTTGGGATTTCAGTCTTCTTTCCTTTGTTAAGGCTAGCTGTGTGGCCCAATGTGCAATCTCTCCTAGACACTGCTCCATGTGAACTTGAGAAGAACGTGGGTTCTCGTGCTGCTGGATGGAAACTGTGTGTATGTATACAAAGTCCATTTGGTCTCTAGTGTTAATCAGGTGTGCTGTTTCCTTACTGACTTTATGTCTGGGCCATCTCTCCAGTATTGAGAGGGGGGGTACGGAAATGTCCTACCATTGCGGTACTGCTGTCTGTTTCTCCTGCCAATTCTATTAATATTTGTTTTAAATATTCATGCACCAAATGTTGAGTGCGCATGTATTTACAAGTGGTATATCATCTTGGTGAACCACTCCCTTTATCCAAGCACAGGGACACTATTTGTCTCTGGTGACTGTTTGGACTAAAAGCCTATTTTATCTGGTATAGGTATAGCGACTCCTGCTCTCAGTGGCTTAGTATCTTTGGATATATCTTGCTTAGTCTCTTAGTATCTTGACTTTCAGCTTACATGTGTCCTTAAAGTTTAAGTGGGTCTTTTAGACAGCGCATGGTTGGACGGTGTGTTTTTTTTTTTTTAAATCCATTCATCCACCCTCCATCTTTTGACTGGAGATATCAGTCCTTCTTTGTTTAAAGTAATTATTGATATGTTAATATTCCCCACTGTCATGTTTCATTCGTTTCTCTTTTACAGACTCAGATTTTCTTTGTGTTACCATGAGGCTTACATTAAACACCTTCTAACAGTCTATTTTAAGCTGATGACAATTTACCTTCACTCACATACTCCACCTTTAGTTCTTCTCCCTTGCCATTTTTTTTTGCTATTGATGTCGTACCCTACGTCTTGTCTTCCACTATGCATCCATAGTGTATCCATAAACAAATCCTTGTAGCTACAGTTATTTTTAATCTTCATATCTCACAACTTTTATACTGGATGTAGAAGTGATTCACACAGCACTATTACAGCATTAGGGTATTCTGAGCTGGGTATATACTTACCTTTACCACTGGATGTAATGCTTCTGTACATTTTATGTTGCTACTCAGAGTCCTTACATTTCAGCCTGAAGTACTCCCTTCAGTATTTCTTGTAAGGCAGACTAGTGGTGATGAAGGCCCTTAGCTTTTGCGACTCCGGTAATGTCTTTATCCCTCCTTCATTTCTGCAGGACAGTTCACCTGATCTAGGATTTTCTTTCAGTATTTTAAACATGCCATTCATCCGAGCCTTTAAGGTTTCTATAAAGAAATCTGCTATTTGCCTTGGAGGTATTTCCCTGTATGTGGTGAGTTGTTTTCCTCTTGATGCTTTCAAAACTATGTCTGATCACAATCCGTCTGGAAGATCTTCTTTGGGTTTATCTGGTTTGGTCTCTTTGGGGCTTCCTGTACCTGGATACCCATCGCTCTCCAGGATTTGGAGTTTTCAGCAATTATTCTTGAAACCAGCTTTATATATGTAACATTTTAACAATATTTGTTCTTCCAACCCATGTGCATGGAATGTCTTCCCATTTCTTTGTGTTGTCTTTATTTTCTTTCATCAGCGTTTTATAGTTTTCAGCGTACAGGTCTTTTCACTCTTGTTTAAGTTTATTCCTCAATATTTTATTATTTTTGGTGCAACTGTAAATGAGACTTCTTTCTTAATACCACTTTCTGTTGGTTCATTATTAGTGTATGGAAAGGCAACAGGTTTCTGTACATCGATTTTGTGTCCTGTAGCTTTACTGATTTCACTTATCAGTTCTAGTAGTTTTTTTGTGGAGTCTTTAGAATTTTTTATGCATGGTATCATGTCATCTGAAAATAGTGAGTTTCACTTCCTCCTTACCAATGATAACCAGGATTTATACCTTGCATTTACTCCTGACCTTCTACTCTGGTTCTCTAAACACAGGCTAGACCCTAACTTTTGAAAATGTTATTTGTATTCATTTCACAATTACTTCTTTTAACCTCCATTTGTATCTATTTCCATTTTCACTCAGATTTCTTCCTGACACTGTGCTGATTTTTGCCATTATCTGCAGTGATAGCAAAGATAAGTATGTATTTACTGTATGAAAACATTCCACGGAAAAGTCTGAATCAAATAAAAATACTGGGAGCATTTCTTTCTTGCTTTAGTAATTAGATAGATGAAATAATTTTAATTAATTTATTTTTAAGTGTCTTTAGGAGCTCAAAAATATTTTCATTTCTTTGAGATTCAGTTCTCTCACTTTTGGTGTAAGGAATTTAGGTTAGGTTAGTGTTCGTAAAGTCTGGGTTCTCCAGTGATATTCAGAAACGGAATTTAATTTCAGTCCTTCAAAGAGCCAAACTGATATTGCATGCCTGTCTCCAAATATATAGATTTTAATTGTATATTATGGCAAATATCGTATTTTATTAAATATTTACATAGATTAACATAATATCCAATTAATAGCTGCAGGCATTGGATGAATATAAATTTTAAAACTTTACAATTTACTATTACTTTTATACTATTTTGATAGACATATTATTTTAAAAGCAAAGCATCAATGGAAAGAAATTAAAAAACTATGTGATTACTGAAAAGTTAAAAATTAAATTAGATCCTGTTTGTGGACCTTTCTATTTGTAAACACCATACTGCCGTCACGTCTAAAATGAGTTAACAGCCCAGTAGGGAATCACAGTTCAAGAAAGTTAGGAAAGTGTTTCTATGCTTCTCAAATGAAACCGAGGATAATCCTCAGCTTTTCTCCATGTTCACTAAAGCATTGCTTTGCTAATCAGAAGTAACATTATAGTAGAGATGGATATTTAGGGGAAAACATACATGGGTGAAACTAAAATAATTAGTTATTTATTTCAGTAATATGTTGAAAGTCTGATAAAAATGGGAAAATTATAGAGACTCCACATAACAAGTGTGGCTCCCGACAAAGTCCTGGAGGCAGTCCCATCCCCCCAGGGGCCAAATGATCTCCTCCACCCGGAGCCCTTGCTCAGAGTTCGGAGGGGATTCTGTCAGCCTGGGGAACTGACAAGAGAAGGTCTTTACAGACCATGCCTATTCCAAAAAAGCCTAGAAAAGACATTTGCTCCTTTAAATTCACAGACACCACTGCAAGACTTAAGGAATCATGGAATTAAGGCAAACACGACACCACCAGCAGACACTAACAATGTTCCAGTAACTGACTTCAAAGAAATAGATATCTACAATTCACCTGCGAAAGAATATGAAATAATCATTGCAAAGAAACTTAATGAAAGGCAAGAGAGCAAAGACAGTCAAAGGAGATGAGGAAAAAAACAAATGAATCAACATAAGATCTTTCATAACGAAATAGAAATCATAAAGGAAAAAACAAACATATCTTGGAGCTGAAGAATACAGTAAAAGAACTGAAAAATCCAATCGGGAACTTCAGTAAAAAACTTGATTATGCGGAAAGACAAATCTTCAAAATCTATTAATACAGACTATTTGAAATTAACCAGTGAGAGCAACAAAAAGAAAAAAAAAATGTAAGAGTGAAGAAAGCCTATGTGAATTAAAGGAAACTGCGCAAATGAACATTTGCATCATGAAAAGAGAGAAAGGGACAGAAAGCTTGTTTATATAAATATAATGGAAGACTATTCAGCCATAAAAAAGTAGGAAATTTTGCCACTTGCAACCAGCTGGATGGAGC
>RCUC01058357.1:0-20873 GCA_003697995.1 Taxidea taxus jeffersonii | reverse complement strand
AGTATGTTTCCTTTACCAACTCTCTACAGAAATTGAGACCCTTAGCATTTACACATACATAACACAGAAAAGCCTTTTCCATGGCAACATGTTGGCACCTGATTGCCACCAAAGACACTGGATTCTCTGTTAATCTCATGCATAGGAGTAATAAGAGGAAGCTGTGAGAACTTGGCCGTGCCCAGTGCGTTATGCTGCCCCTTCCCATCACTGAGTCTGACGAAGCCTCTGTCTGGCCCTACTGGAGTCACTTCCAAGCTATTAAACGAAGAGGTATTATACCGTTTGTGGACTACCATGACCTCAGTATGCTTTGTTATCAGACATGAATTAGTCAGAGTTGGCTTTCTATTGCAAAGATGTGGAAACCAAAATCATTTTCCTGCTACGAGGCTTCATTTACATTCTCACATCAGTCTCTGAAATGCCTGTGGGTACAGTTGGTATTTTCCCACAAAATGAGCTTTAAACATATTCAATTATTTACCACATGACATGGATGAGAAGATTTTAACCTAAAGAAAATTTAAGGACGGGTGGTATCAATAAATCATCCTAACACCGCCCCCCCAAAACAATATCTGTGTCAGTCCTATGGACAAGGTCCAAATTTCAATAGAATTACGTTCAAACTGGCCTGCCAGCATTTGCTCCTAAAAATAACGGTAGGAATAAAATAAACTGCCCATTTAATATTCCTAGTACAGAACCCCCTAGTATGTTGACATTGTCCTATGATGCCGGATTTTTGCTTTCAGTTGTATTTTACCAACACGTAATAAATGTCATCACACTAGAGAAAGCTGTTGATTCTGATCTTTTTTGTGTTTGAACAAATCATTTTAATGCATGTATCAAATTACTTAAATATGAATTTTATAGTATTGTTATTTAAGACTTAAAATTAAATTCAAAGACTTCTTAATTTATTTTTATTATTGTTATTTATTTATTTATTTTTAGTGTTCCAGAATTCATTGTTTATGCACCACACCCAGTGCTCCATGCAATACATGTCCCCCATAATACCCACCACAGGCTCACCCTATCTCCCACTCCCCTCCCCTCCAGAACCCTCAGTTTGTTTCTCAGAGTCCACAGTCTCTCATGGTTCATTTCCCCCTCCAATTTGCTTGGTTATTTTAGAGAGAGACAGAGCCTGAGTGTGGGAGGGGGCAGAAGGAGAGAATAGCCATGCAGACCCCCACTGAGCAAGGAGCCTGTCCTGGGGCTCAATCTCAGGGGCCCTTAAATCAGGACCTGAGCCTCAACAAAGAGGCTAATGCTTAATGACTGAGCCACCCAGGTGGCCAAAGTTATTTTTTCAATAAACATTTCCTGCCAGTGGAGTCAAAGTGTGATAAAAGATCACAGAAGGCTGGAAAGGTGTTAAACTTTTTCTAGTTTAGCTCTCAGCTATAGATAGATAATAGCCAGTTTAGGCAAAGAACACAGATTTTGGCCCTAGATTCAGGAAAAGCAGGAGCTGGACATTAGGCTCAGCTGTAATATGTACTTGCTTGTGCTTGCTGAATAGAGCAATATTAAAACATTTCTTAAAGTTCTCTTTGAAAACCTCTAACTTTGGGAAATGGAAGAAATCTGTTTGAGGAGTTTACTGGGAGGATTTTTTATAGAAAAGATTGTTAAAGTTTTCTCACTTAGGAGAAGGTGTAGGACACACCTACTTGATAGTGATTCAGATTGTGAGAATAATTTGTCTTAAAAATGTTTACCAAATGAGATTTTTCACTACTGACACTGAGCGATATTTAAGGGTTTGAATTATTAATGGTTTATAAGCTTTGTTTTCCTACTTTTATAAGTTGCAATCTCTCTCAGTCTTAGGGAGAAGAAAGACTCCGAAATGAAAGGAGCTCTGATTTCAGTTATAATAATTTGGGACCCGTGCAGAGCTGGCCCTACTCCTAAGGATAGGATGGGAATGTATTCTCCTCAGTTCCTCACAAATTCCCCAATTGAATCAATGATGACATTGAAATCTAGAGCTTCTGAATGAGTTTGATCATCTCCTGGTTCTCAGGCAAAAAATAGCTCAAAACCACTTTGTTTCTTAGATGGAAATATATTTGTATTGGATATGAGATGGGAGCTGGTTTTTAAAATCTTAATAAGAGGTAGCAAACTACTGCATACAATATATACACAAGACAGTTTCAGTTTTGATTCAATTGTTTCTAAAAAAAATGTGATAGCATATTCATTTCTATACCCATTATATAAAATGTGCCCTTTTAATGAACTTCTTCATGCAGTAATTTGATGTGTGAAACTAACATGAAAAACCAAGCTAGCTGTAAATTCAAGTCAGAATGCTGAAGGAAAAAACTTGAGATTCTTCTTAAACAACCACCACCACCACCACCACAACAAAATAACTTCTAAGTCAACTCATAGTTGTCTGACATTCCTCCCTATTGATGCCAGAGTTCTCTGAGGCATACTAACAGGATAAACAAGAAAAAAACTGTTAATTTCTTGACATACAACGAGGGTTATTTTAAAGATCTGCGTGCCCCAGCTTTATTGTTTAATCACAAATACTTGTAGCCTGAGGCGGAAATTCCTTCAGGGTGAATTTTACACAGTTACTCACCATAGTGTTTATATCATTGTCATCATCTACTTTTATTGTTTCAAATACAACAGAATAAAACTGACTTCTACTTTTAATTACAAACACCGAATTATTTTTATGTTTAATTAAATGGAATCATTTAGGAGTGGGTTACAGAGTACATTTAGTTATGAAAGTGCCCGAAATGATTTCATTGAGAAACCTAAAATAGCATCAGCCATAATGTGTCATGGTTGGTAAGAAACTCACTGAAAGCCGTTCAGAAGACTTCGTATTAACTTTTGCAAATACACTCTTTTTAAATCCATAAATCTTTATGGGAACACATTTTAACAAATGAACTGTGGTTTATATTTAAAAGCACTGTGCAGTTTATAGTTAAAAGCAATTATGATTCTATCTCTCTGCTGATCCGGCTAAGGGGAATGTGCTCACTGAACACAAAGCTACAACATTTAAGAACAGGAAGGATTGTTGTTTAAATTCAGGACATTAACCACCCTCCAAACTGGGTCAGCGACCTCCTTGTAATAAGACCAGCTTCACTGAATACATATAAAGGGACAAGTAGGAGCTAAAATAAGCTAATAGAAAAGAAGACATCAAAAGTGGGTAGCAAGGATGCCTTTTGCCTCTATCTCCCAGATATTTCTTACCGATGCCTCTGACTTCGAAGAAACACATATGTCACCCCTCTCTATACCTCTGTAGGTTATTTCTTTTTCTTATGCTGTGTGCGTTCATGGTATCACCTTCAGAGTCATCCTTAAGGCCATTCTCATCTGCCTTCTTCCGTACCCAGACAGATCTCAATCTTGAATTTGTCTTGTTCTTTCTGCTCTTGTCCCTCCTTGTGCTTTTCCTGCCTCCACTCCTGTCTCTCTTCAGCTCATCTTCCACACTGTAGCCAGAGTGAATTTTAAAACCACAGACTCCGATGTGTTTCCTGAAGCATTTGACCATTTTTCCCTTTCACAGAATTAAGTCCAAGTCCCTTGACATTCTTAAGTTGTCTGTTCCTTAAAGAGCATTTAAGGTTCCATAAAGAGCCTTCTTGAATATTTGTTCTAGCCCTGTAACCTGTCTCTAATAGAATCTTCTCTGGTGTTCTTGTCATATCTCAGCTACCTGTTACTCTCCTTGTTTTCCGATCTTTGTACACCGTGAATGACCCCCATCTTCGCTGCTTGATAATATATCCATCATTTAATTTACTTCAAATTATACTTTTTGTCTTCAGCTATTTAAAGTTACTTGGCCTCTTCTCTGTATATTTTGTAGCTCTTTTTATGTGACAGGTTTGTATTAATTATTGCACTATATTATCACCTAATGATTTGCCCTTCTGACTCTCCTATATTCAAACAAAAAAGGTGTCTTATTCAAGTTTGTATTTCATAGGCTAACGCTGACTTTGTCCTATTTAACCCATAATTATTGATTGAGAGATTAACTGGCAATTGGGAGGCCTAGATTTTTTTTTTTTTTTTTTAAGATTTTTATTTATTTGTCAGAGAGACAGGCACAGCGAGAGAGGGAACACAAGCGAGGGCAGTGAGATAGGGAGAAGCAGGCTTCCCGCAGAGCAAGCAGCCCGATGTGGGGCTCGATCCCAGGACGCTGGGACCATGACCTGAGCCGAAGGCAGATGCTTAACAACTGAGCCACCCAGGCGCCCCGGGAGGCCTAGATTTTAATCCTGAATTTTTGCCAATTTACTACTGGAATCTAAACATGACACTCAATTTTAAGTATCTTTAGAACGAACGGTGTGGCAAGACAAGTGGCTCTTAAACTTGAGGTCTTTAACGCATCCTAAAACCGGTGTACAAAGGGAATCTAAGCCTTATTATAATGACTCATATTAAGGACAGTGGCAATTGAGTGGTTTTTCTGCAAAGTTTGAATGTCTTATTGTTTAATCCTGTCTCATTTCATTTCATTTCAAGGACTGAGGATGATTAAGATCAGGGTCTAATTGGGAAGCCAACATGTTGTAGTCTATTTTATACTAACTATGATCGATATAAATAGGTTTTTAAATATTTTGTTTCTGAGAGTGAATTCCGGTACATTTTGGAAAACAGAAATAATTCAACAAAATAATTTTGTCTGAGTTCTTAAAATATCTCCACTTGTAATTTAATTGCTTGTCACCTTCCATAGGAAAATTAAAAGTTATGGTTATATTCACTGCTATGAAATCCAAGGTTTAGTTATTAAAGGTTGGCCCCTTAAAACTTTTGCCTAACTACTGCATTACCTTAAAAACATGTTTACTTTTGCTTTCTGAGAATGGTTATCTAAGCAGATTTTACAAGATATGGATGACGTATACATATTTAAAGCCAAATTAACTAAAGCATCAACAGGAAGATATCAAATAAACAAACTAACTTCACACGTTAAGAACCTATAGAAAAAATGAACTAAGCCCAAAGATAGCAGAAGTAAGGAAATAATGATGATTAGAGTAGAAATAATTGAAATGGAGACTGGAGTAACAAATGAAAACATATATGAAACTATGATCTGGGCCTTTGAAAAGATAAAAAATTGACCAACCTTTAGCTAAGCTAACTAAGAAAAAAAGAAGAATCAAAATCGAAATGAAAGAAGGGACAGTACAACAGATAACACAGAAATAGTATGATCATAATAGAATACATTGAACAATTATATTCTAAAACAGTAAGGTACAAGAAATGGAGAAATTCTTGGGAACTTATCTACCAAAACTGAAATATGAGGAAATAGAAAACTTGGATAGACCAAAGGAAATTGAATCAATAATCAAAAACTTCCCACCAAAGAAACTATCAGGACCAGATAGCTTTGCTGGTGAATTCTACCAAACAAGAAGGAACACCAGTCCTCATCAAATTCTTCCAGAATCAAAGAGGAGAGAACAATTCGAAACTCATTTTAGGAAGCCAGCATTAGTATTCTGATGATACCAAAGCCAGACAAAGACACTACAAGAAGATAAAAATACAGGCCAATACCCCTAATCAATTTAATGCAAAAATCCTCAATGAAATATTAGCAAACTGAATTCAATAGCACATTTAAAGAATCGTATACCACGATTAAGTAGGATTTATCCCTAGGATGCAAGAATAGTTCAACATGTGCAAATTGATAAATGTGAAACACCCCATTAACAGAATGAAGGATAAAAACCATTTGATGACCTTAATATATGAAGAAAAAGCATTTTTTAAAATTAGACATCCTTGCATGATAAAAGCTCTCAACAGACTAGGTATAGAAGAATGTACTCAACATAATAAATGCCATATAGGATACACATGCTGCTAATGTCATGCTTCATGGTAAAAAGTTGAACAACAGTTGGGTTTTGTTTTGTTTTGTTTTAGTATTTTAATTATTTGAGAGAGAGAGAAGGGAAAGCAAGCATAAGAAAGAGAGAGAGGGAGAGAGAGAAAGGAAGAGAAAGAGAAATGGGGAGAGGGAGAGGGAGAAGCAGGTTCTCCTCAGGGAGGAGCTCATCAGGGAGCCTGACATGGGGCTTGATTCTAGAACTCTAGGATCATGACCTCCGCAAAAGGCTGATGCTCAACTGGCTGAGCCACCCAGGTGCCCCTAAATAATAGGTTTTTCATAACTGAATAAAGGCCTCTCTCTTGAGGTTGTTTGAAACAATGTCTAGATAAGTACATGTTTGTATGAATAGGTGGCTGGACAAATGTATCTCCCTGAAGTGTTCAGATTTGTTAGAATCATAAAGTATTGTTATTGCTAATGATTTAGAAGGAATGTTTTTAATCTTGCAAATTTCAGTTTGGACTTTGTGTTTTGACCAATTAAAAGACTAGGAAATTTGAGATAATTTGAAGTAGACTATATAGTTCTTAGTCCCCCAAATGTTGGAGATATCCTGCTACATTTTGTGTTTTAGTCTCCAAAGAGTGATTGTAATGCAAATATGTCCACAAGTTAGAAAATGATTGATTAGAACAGTACTATGATCTGATTATGATCAGTTACAATTCACTTACTATAACTTTTATTCCTGACTTGCTTTAGTAGTTTCATATATTTAGACATAGTCATATATTCTTGAGACTATACCCTGAATAACTTAATGAACTTAAATTTGCACCTTTACTTGTCTACTTTCTGACTATTTCTTAGGGCAGGTAATTTTGATACACAGCTAATTTTATCCTTTATTTTAGGGTTTAAAGTTGTGTTAAATTTCTGTGGTTAACTCCAAGTTTTAGATTGTATCTCACATTACTGAGTTCACTCCTTTGTGCAGACAAGCATCAGCCTCTCCAGATAATTCCATAACAATAGTAAACATCATTGTTGTAGAATTTCATGTCTTGGACTTTATGGTGCATTGGAAGTTTGACTTTTGGGTGATTTAGACAACCAAATGCCATTAAGCAAAGGCAAATTTCCGTAATGCAGAAAATAAGTTCTCTTGTTAAAAAATTATGGAAAAGATAGCATAGACTATCAAAAAAGGCAGATCCGAATTTATTTATTTTTTTAATTTTTAAAAAAGATTTTATTTACTTATTTGACAGACAGAGATCACAAGAGAGCCCGATGCAGGGCTCTATCCTAGGACCCTGGGATCATGACCTGAGCCCTGAGCTGAAGGCAGAGGCCTTAACCCATTGAGCCACCCAGGCACCCAGGCAAATCTGAATTTAGATCCCGGCAGTGATACTTGTTAGTTGTGTGATTTTAAATGTTACTTGATTCTCCAAACCGAGATATCTTCCACTTATTCAGTGGGGAAATAATAATTTCCTAGTAGGTTTACCATAAATATTCGAGATAATGTATATTAAAAGAACAAGAATAGTAATTGGCACTTGTAACATATTATTATTATTATTATTGTTGTTGTTGTTAAAATGAGTGATAATATAAAAAGTCCTTAATTTGTGTTCTTAATTTAATAAGGTAACTTAATTAGAATGTAAGTCCACTACTTAGATTGAAAGGTGATCTTGAAATAAGAGAAGAGATTATGTAAAGACGATAGAGAAAATCCTAAGTTTCTTTTTTAATTCCAGAAATCTCCTTTACTTAACTGGTTATAGTACCTTTCTCACCATTCCCTAACAACTGCTTTTAATTATATCCTTTCTTTGGATTAGCTAATGGTTTTGCTTGACCTCTTCTTGTGGATTTCATCAGATAAATCAAGGCCAGGTTCAAGCTGGAATGATAGCAAAGTAAGGTCTTAAATAAGGAATTTGTATGATGAATTGCCTTGCCCTTTGCTTCAGTTTCAGGGGTATGCTTCTATATAAAATACTTGCTGACAAAGTAGAAATGCACTTTTAGTTTATCAGTAAATAGTCAAATGTACTTGTGGTCAGATTTCCCAATGGGAATCACTTCTATGGATTGTAAAAGTATTCATTATCATGTCATTAATAATCATGTTATGTGAACACTTAATAATTAGCCATGTTCTGGGACTCTTTGAGGTGCCATATATACAATAAGAATGTGCAGTCACCTTGGTTAGTACAAGGTTAATGAACAGGTTCTGTGGGACACACTGGTAAGAATCCAGTTTTCTCACTCAGCTCAATGATTCACCAAACGGAGATGGCCATTTTGCTTCTTATTAGCATGATTCAGTTGAAATGTGGGGATTATTTTACAACTCACTTCAGTGATATGCTGGAGCTGGCCTGTATTGGTTTCTAAAAGCTGACTTAAATTTGGAGGGAATTTGCCTCCTGGTCTTTAAATATTTGGTAGCTTGAACTTGCCCATGGTGCGCATATATACCACACAAATTAGAAAATATTTCTGCCCCTCTATCCCCCCAGATGCTTATTGTTCAGCATTTATTAGCTGATATTATATCTGACTCATTTTCACAGCTTCACTACCCCAGCAAGGTGATTGTTACTTAACCCTAAATTTAATCACTATGAGGTAGGGATACAGACCTCAGGAGTTGATTGAGAAAATCTGGCTTCTGTTGAATTTAAATATTACTGAAGAAGTAAGAATGCTGATGAATGTATTCTTTCTTCAGTATCAATTTTCAAGAAATTTTAAACTAGACTACAGAAACTACACTATTCTGGATAGAATTCCTTTTGAACAGTTGACAGGTTCCCACCAAGTCCAGAAATAAGCATGTTATGGAGAAATAATGTTTTCCAGTAATGAGCAATGCTGCCACAACTTGGCTGTTCTAGGTTCAGAGTGCTGATGCTTTGAATTTAAAATGATATTTTAAAAGTTGGATTAAAATTTTAGAAAAAAATTTAATGGAGGTGACCAAAAATGTTTTATAATCATAACCAAATGACTTACATATGAAATTTTATCCATTAATGCAGCATCTGAACTTTCTGTAAAACTTCCTTTCCCATCCTGGTTGAAATTGGGATTATAGTTTATTATTGCATAAGAAATCATAGAATCAGAGTCTTAAATTAATACTCATGTGGTCTAAAATAATTGCTACTGTAAAACAAAATCAGACCATTTTCACTTTCAAATGGGAAACTGGCAAGATTCCAGTGCCTGCTCTATGGATAATGGTTTTACAACTAATTCCTTATATCATAAGTGTAAAAGCCTTAGAGTCATGTCTCTGATGATCAGAGTCACTTTATTAATCCATCAGGACTCATTTTTGACACCATATTCTTCCTTGTGATGATTTAAAGGTTTTTTTTTTTAAGATTTATTTATTTGTAAAAAAAAGATTTATTTATTTGAGAGAGAGAGAGAGAGCAGATGCCTGAGTGCATGAATTGGGGGAAGGGCAGAGGGAGAGACTGTGCTACCACTGGGCTCAATCCCAGGACCCTGAGATCATGACCTGAAAGATCATGACCTGAACCAAAACCAAGAGTCCTATGCCCATTAGACTGAGCTACCCAGGTATCCCTGATTTCAAGTTTAATAGTGAATACAGTGCTGATGTTTTAAATGTACACTAAATATCTTTATCTATCCAGATATTACTTATCAAAAGAATCTTGCAATAAGATAATTACTTTTTCCCTTTGGTTCATTTATCATTTAGAAAGACTTGCTTATTATAATAGAAGAAGAATTATTAATCCCTACTCCAGCCTCTCTTAATTCTTGCTGTGGGAACAACTTTTGACACTGTATATATCACTTTACGTCATTCTCCAAGCTCATAAATGAATACACAAATAGATACATTTTATTATTTTGTTTGAGACTTTCTTAAGGCGGAAGAACAGCATATACTTTATTCTGCAACTTCAGTTTTTTACTTAGAAATATGAGGATCACTCCTAGTTAGTAAATACAGGTTCTCCTCACTCTTCCTGATGGCTCCATAGTGGTCCATAACATAGATGTATCAATTTTTTTCAACCATTCATGTACTCATAGACCCTCAGATTGTTTTTGTGTTTTTTTTCTCCTCTTTGAGCAATGCTGCTTTTGTGTGTTGGTGTGTGTGTGTGTGTGCACTCACACACATGTATGTATGTGTTTTTAATGCAAAAAAAAATTCCAAGAGAGTTATTGCTACTAAATTTAAACTATAATAGATATTGCCAAGTTGTGGCACCTGGGTGGTTCTGTGACTTAAGTGTCTGCCTTTGGCTCAGGTCACAATCCCAGAGTTCTTGGATTAAGCCCTGCATAGGCCTCCCTGCTCAATGGGCTGCCTGCTTCTCCCTCTCCTGTTCTCCCTGCTTGTATTCTCTCTCTCTCTGTCAAATAAATAAATAAAATCTTTAAAAAAAAAGATATTACCAAATTGTTTTTCAAGTATATTTTCATTAAAATCAACTGTACCTAACAGTTGTGGGGTTTTATTGTAGCATTAAAACATATTTTTTAAATTACCAAAATGAAAAATTTGTGTCTATTTATACAAACCATTAAATTTTGATATAAATATAACAGCATTATAACATATTGGTTTTATAAATTTGAATAGAATCTGTTTCTTGAGGGAAAATTATGTAAAAGACATTTTGGATAGTGATATCTACAATGCTAGCTGTCAAAAGGAAGTCCTGTCAAATGAATGAAGAAATGACATTACTTACTCAAAACCATGCCCTTCCCTCATTGTCTTTATAGAATATAGTCATAAATTCTACTTTGACAGACACTTGGAGTCTTGTTGCTGAACTTGGAGGTGTTTCTTGTCATTTTTCCTTTCCCTCAGATGCTCTTGGTTCTGAACTGTGGTTTAACTCCACAGTTTAGAAGATAAAATGTAATGGTGACTTATGTTGAATAATAAAGTTGGTTTGGGTGAAATTTTTTCTTGATATATTCAGTTTGAACTTCTACAGAAGAAGTCAATATTAAGAATAATATTAATATTAAAAGTAAACTAATTTGTATTTGAACTTTCCAACAGGGATCAAAGAAGAGTTTTGTGTAGATGTTATTATTTTTGACAGGGGCTTATACCTTTTGGATTTTTTTCCTCTGTATTCATTGTCATTTTTTTTTCCTCTTAGAGCCATCATTGCTTTAAATTTCCTACCTCCCTTTCTCCCTTCCTTCCATTCACTCTTCACTCTTTTTTGTTGTTGTTGTTGTTGAATATAACAAACCTGACATTCTTACTGATTCAGGAAGAAATAACAAGACCTGTGAACTGAACCTCTTGTATTAAAGATAGTAATATGAGAGTAATATGAGAATTGATATTAGGAATTGGAGTTCCAAAATAATTGGATGTTGCTGGTTCCTGGTCCTCTCTTGACGGCACTGTCATAGATAGGGGGAACATAGGGAATAGGTTCTATGTTGAAGTGTTGTCACTTACTGTCCCAATTTCAGCACTCATGTGGTTTTAACCTCTTTTTACCTTGTTCAGTTACATTTTCACAACTGTAGTCCTTGCTGCTACTTACCATGAGGTATTAGTCCTAAAACTGTTCTTTTCATCAAGTTTCATGTAGAATTCTGAGCTGTGTCTCCTAAGAGATCTGACTTGCCTGGTGGGTAGAGGCTTCCTTAGGAAGTAGTCCTTATTAGCCCAGTCCTCCTCTCAATGTTTTTCCTCCTCCCTGTCACTTATGTTGTTTTTTCTTAAGTTAATTGCTACCTTGTATATGTTTACTATGTAGCAATATAACCATCTAGACCTTGGGAATAAAAAAGAAAAAAAATCAAATACCAGTACAGTACCTAGTATAGAATACCACAACATTGATGAATGCACAAGTACTACAAGGTTTGATGAATGCACAAGTCATGGCAAAATTAGTTTTATTTTGGAGCACCTGGGTGGCTCAGTTGGTTAAGCATCTGCCCTGGGCTCAGGTCATGATCCCAGGGTCCTAGGATCGAGTCCAGCATTGGGGTCCCTACTTACCGGGGAGCCTGCTTCTCCCTCTCCCTCTGCTGCTCCCCGTCCTTGTGCTCTCTCTCTCTTTGTCAAAAAATAAATAAATAAAATCTTAAAAATGTGAGGTGAGTTTTCTTTTAAAGGCTAGTTTTTTTGGAAATTTTTTGGGCCATATTGCTGCTAAGGAAGTGGTTGTGACAAGGAAACGAAATGATGGAAGTGAGAATGAGAAGCAAGCAAGGATGACCAAGCACTGAGTAAATCCTTTTTCATGTTTGTTATTTCTCAGTTAACATAGTTTACTAGGAAAAGGCAACTCTTGTTTCCAGATGTTCCAGTTTTCCAATAGACAAATGTCCTGCCTCGTTGAACAGTTTAGCTGATTTTATTCATTGATCGTTGCAGTGGAGAATGAGGAGGCAGTCAGTTGTTTCTAGAGGATAATCTTTACCTCTCTGAGATTACAGTCCCTCCCAGAGCCCTCCCTGCCAGCTCCTATCCTTCTTCCACCCCTTCTATCTGTTCTTTCTTCTCGTCTCCTCTTTCATTTCACTATTATGTATTGAATTGCTACCATGCTTCAGACTTTGTCCAAAGCAGTAATCACAATGGGTAAGGCTGTCATCACTGTGCAGCCTTCTGCTTTATAGTAGGGAGACAGAAAATTGAACACTTAAATGTGAAAAATTAATACAGTGATTGATTGTTGCTATAAAATATAAGGGTGATGAGTCATAGAGTGATGGGGGTGTTGTTGAGTGTTGTGTGGCCATGGAAGGCCTCCCTGAGTCAGGACTTAAACAAGACTGAAGAATCATTTGTGTAATGATCTAGGTCAGAGGGAGGAATATTTCTGATGAAGGACTGAGCTGGGTGAGGAAGGCCTTGTGGATGGAGCCTGGAGAGTTAAAGGAGAGAAGGGTGGATGATGAGCAGTAGGCAGGCAGATCTTGCAGATCTTGGAGGCCACTGTGAGTTCAATGGGAAGAAAATAGATTATTATAAGCAGCCAATTGCTAAGATCTGTTGTGCAGGTTAGCTGCTGTGTGGAGAAGAGCTGTTATGGAGAAGCAGTGGAAGCAGAGGGATCATTGAGGGCTTGGGGTGAATGCATGAGTACTGAGATTAAGCTGATCAGGCCCACCTCTCCTGTATTTGGGCCTGGAGCAAGAGAAAAAGGGAGGATTCTGGCTGATGAGCCTCCTTCCCCTTGTGCTTTGGCCCCTCTGTGAAGAACCTCACACATGCCAGTGAACCATCCAGCCATCTGGGCAAGAAATTCAGTGGTCTCTTGTATTTGGAAAGGGATATGGAATTCACGTTGTGGGCCTGTGGGAATGGGGTGGTGTTAGGCGGTGGTCATTGTGATGGTGGTGGTGGTAGGATTACTTGGTCCCACAGATTCCTTGTCTTGTAAGAAAGGGTGAAGATGAAGGTGGACAAAAGTGCACCCAGTTAAGCTGGAGCCCAGACCCTGGCACCCTGGTTGCTCAGCTATAAGAGAATTGCTGATGTTAACATGAAATACAGAGAAAAGTAGAGAGGTACTGTGCATGTTTTGAAAGTAAAATCAGAATGGTGGGAGTGGTGCGTTTGAAGACAATAGACAGCATGTGTCTTCCTAGAGCTTATGATGTAGACATTAGGTCTACATCAACATGTACATTAGGTCAGGGGGAAGCTATGATAAAAATTAGTAGCCCATTTACACAGCTAAGAAAATTCCTCTCACTTCCAGTCCCAGATGTGTTTTGTGTGACATCTTTGTTGTTGTAACACAGGAATTGATAGGACCGACCCTCAGCAAGAAGAGCACAACACCATCCAAATATCAGAGAATCAATCAATAAAATAAATAAAATAACTTTTCTTTAACTGAAATGGCATGGAAGGTTAATTAGCTGTCAAGAAGATGTTGGGTCTAACCAGATTTGCCTAATTCCCTGAACCCAACCAGGCATCTAAGCAGAGGGTAATAGGGAAAAGAATAAATTAAAAAAAAAAAAAAAAAAGAAGGCCAAGAAGGGTTGCACAGACCTAACCAAGGATGGGCCAGAATGAGGGTCAGTTTCTTCAAGGACTAAGATGGTCATGCAGAATCCACTTCATTTAATTAATTTTTGTTTGTTTGTTTAAATATCTTATTGATTTATTTGAGAGAGACAGAGATAAAGCACAGTAGGGAGGAGAGAGAGAAGCAGGCTCCCTGATGAGCAGGGAGCCCAACACTGGGTTCCATCTGAAGATCCTGGGATCATGATGAGCTGAAGGCAGATGCTTAACCAACTGAGCTACCCAGGCATCCTAATTTTCTTTTTAATTATTAATCAAAACTATTTACTTCCAGGTCTGCTTTTGGTCACAGAGGAGTATAAATAGAATTTATGTTATTATGTCCCTGAATTCATGTACATCCAGTTTAATAATAGGACATTAAAATAGGGGGTCGAGGGATGGACCAGTGAACCTGGATGGAGGCAGAAAGGAGTCAGATGATTAACAGCCACTGAGGGAAACTGTGTGTTTTTTTCTGTGGAGGGAACTTGGGAGGGGGCAGCGATGATTTTTTATCAAATGAATGAATGATTCTGAGATTTGATCCTGTGCTGTTGACTCATGAGTCTGAAACTTCTTGATTCCCTCTCCAGATTGAAGAGTTTAGTGGCTGCCTTTGACAGAAAACTGTACTTGGAGAATGAGGCCATGGGATCCTCATTTCAAGTAAAAGAAATATCAAGATTGGGTAGAGAAGTACATAGTTACAAAAAGTAATCTCATAGGTGATGTAAACTAAGTGTGCATGTGCAGGCAAACAACTTTTATCAATAATTGCATTTATAAATAGAGACATTTATCAATACTCAGTCCAGGAAAGGAGAGAAGTATTGCAGAGTTTCTGGAAAGAGGTCAATATTCAGGCTTTATATTTTCTAAACAGCATTCATTACCATCCCATATCACGGACTTGATTGCATTCTTCAGAATGCTTACTGACACTTACTAACTGGTCATAAGATGGTTTCCTTCTATTTACTAGAGAAACAACCTTTATATTAAAGATCTGCAAATAAAGTAATGTGTTGAAATATGGGGACGTTTTGAAACTGCTTAGGTATGGTAGAGGTTAACGATTCCAGTTATATCTTAATAATTACTGTCATCAGGTTTCTACCTTTATAGCTTTTTAATTGTTTCAAGATCATAAAACACCAAATTTAGCACAAGCTTGAGAAAGATCCTTTATAGTATAACATAATTTTATATGGATATTATCACTATAAAATGATTCACAAAAAAAGCATCTCAATGGATTTTACTTTCCACACATCTGATTAGTATTTCTGCTATAATATATTATCCAGTTGGTAATATGTTACAGCATTCCTGCTAAATAAGCATTCTGCTTGTATTTAAAGCAAGCATTTTAAGGTCTTGGTGTTTACTAGGTTTAGCTTGAGGATGCAAAACGACAAAAAGGAGGTCTGGCAGGATCAAGGAACACAGGAAGATTGTACTCCCCTGGGAGAAGTCAGATATATCCAACAGAACTCTTAGAATGTTTTGTTTTTAGTTTTTGTTTTGATTGTTCTTCTGGCCAAAGAATTCCGTTTGGCCAAATTGTTTTGCCCCATGCAAATATGTTGAGATTATGCTATGAAACCTTCTGTGTGTGTGTGTGTATGTGTGTGTGTGTGTGTGTGTGTTAGTATCAGGGGAAAGGTCACATCAGAGAATGTGAATTTAAGCTCCTCAGTGTTCAAAGTTTCACCGGCTACCTATGTGCTTTAAAATCTGAAATGTACGTAGTGAAATGAGTCCATCCTCTTTCCTGAGCCAAACATTTCTGAGAGCTGGCACTATACAGTATACAAACAGGGACTTTTTTTTTTCTTCTTCTTTTAAACAAGGCAAGAGAAAAGAAGGAAATTGGAAATGGATGGGGAGAAACTAAGATGTATTGTGTGTATACATTGAGCCAGACATTGTGTTTGGCTCTGTGTTAAGTTCGCCTCACCCGCCTTGTACCAAATCATACACGTCAGGCCAGTCCTGCATACTTATAGTTGTGTTAACTTTTAGATGAAGATGCACAGCTACTCCCTTCAGTATTGCCCATGTAGCCATTTCTTTACACAGTGGGCAGAGAGATCTTTCTTGAAAGCATTGTGAATCTGATACCCCTACTGAAAAGGATTCCAAATCTCCCAAAGCCCTTCATGCAATGTAAGTCTGGAACATAGTTCTAGCCCCCACATTACAAATGGGCCAGCACCTGTGAGTTGCTTCCTTTTTTGTGCTTCAGGTCCTTACAGGTTGTGTGAGGATTAGAAGGATAAATATATATGAAATGCTGGGAACAATGCTATGTAAGTGATTACAGTTATCGTTAATATTAGTTCTCCATCGGGCTGTTCCACAAACACCTAGACTTATCCTGAATCATCATTTCCCCTTTCCTCTCTATACCAAGTGTCAACTGTTCTCCAGGTCAGGAACCTCGCTACCTCTAAACACCCACCTACCCACTTAGTTCCTGCAGAGTCCAGTGGCTCTGACTTCTGTTAGCCCAGCTGCCAAGGCCCAAGCTGGACATGTGCCATGTCCAAGCTGGGCCACCGTAATAACCTCCAGATGAACTCTGCTTCCCACTTGAGGGCCCTTCTGTTCCGTGCTTCACTCTGTCACCAGAGCAATCTTTCAGAAAGACTTACCAGAAAAAAACAATTCTGTCATCAGTTGCCTACTCAGAAATCCTTTTCTGGGTCTCCATTCTTGACAAGAGTATTTGAACTTCTTGATGTCAAGTGCAAGGCATTCATGGTCAACCCTATAACTACTTGTCCACCCTCTTGCCTTTGGCCCCCTACCTCCTACCGGACCCTGTCACTTCCCCTCCCATGCACCCTTGCCTTAAGCACTATTTAAATGAATACTTATATTACTAAATATGTTGTGCTGTATCAAGCTTCTGTGCCTTTGTCTCTAGCGACCCACTCCCAGAATCCACTTCTTAGCTCTTCCCTTACCCACCTATTTCCTATTTATTCCTCAGACATAATTAAAGTGGAGCCCTATCTGAAGGGTTCCCTGATTTCAATCCACCTTCCACCCCCAAACAGACTTGGATGTGCTTTTTTAGCAGTCAAGGCCTAGAACCTGGCATTTGTCCTATTTTTTTGTGTGTGTGATTTCTTATTTATATGTTGATTTTTGTCTCTAACTGAACACACACTACTTGAGGGTGAAGTCATAACTTATTTTGTTTCCTGGTACACAGAGTAGAGCTGAACACAGTAGGCATTCATAAATGTCTGTTGAATTGGTGAATAAAAGAACCTGTGATAAGGCAGGGCAATTGATTGGTAATAATTAAGATGGTAAAAAGAAAAATCATCATCACTTGATTGGACAGTATCTCCTTCTGGGTAGACATAATGAAGCCAACTCTTTATTTTCCAGGTTAATTGAAGTGAGTAAAATCAATAATAATTCAACCTGACATGTAATTCCTAATGCAGTTGACCCTTGAGCAACATGGGGTTAGGGTCGCCAAACCCCCACACAATTGAAAATCCGTATATAACTTTTGACTTTCCCAAAACTTAACTAATATCCTTCTGACTGGAAGCCTTACTTATAACAAACTGTCAATTAACACATACATTATATGTTATAGTCTTATAAAGTAAGCCAGAGAAAAGAAGACATTAAGAAGAAAATCATAAGGCAAAAAAAAATACATTTATGATGCTGTGTTGCACTATTGAAAAAAAAAATCCAGTGTAGTTCAAGACTGTGTTGTCCAAAGGTCAGTTGTAAATATGTATATTCAAATTTTACAGTTTTTTCCTACTTTTTGATAGTCTAAGGATTCACTTATTGAACAGTAGTACATTTACATCATCTGAAGAAACTTGCTATGAATGAAAATTAAGGATGGCCTGAAGACAGACTATTTTGAACCTTTACTTCGCTCTGACTAGCTATTTCATTTTAGGCAAGATGCTTTAATTTTCTAAGATATATATGAAATGTGAACATGATAGTGAACTTTATTTCATATGGTCATTGTGAGAAGGTAATCTATTTATGGTACTTAGTACAGTGTTGGATACAAATACAAGGAATTTGTAACTGTTAGCGATTAATATTATTTGCTTAACTGCAGGAGACATGTCCTCCCTCCCAGGAACAATCAATTCAAAAGTGCCCATTCACACTAAGTAACATTCTCTATTCCCTACCATCATAAGAAGGATCAAATCTGGGGACATTTGGGGAATCTGTTGTGTGTCCATCTGTTTTGTGACCATCATAAGAAGGAGTGAATCTGGGGACATTTGGGGAATCTGTTGTGTGTCAGATGCTGTGCTAGACTCTGAGAGTATAAAGATGTCTAAGACTGAATCCCTAGTCCAGGAACTCAAAGTTGATGGTCTAGTTTTCTTCAAAATGTTCATCCTGGAATGAAGATTGGAAGCAAAAGGAAAATAGAGACCAACCAACCAACCATGCATATAAATTGAACCGAGATGTCAGTAGAACAAATGATCAATCAACAAATACTTATTAGGTATCACACCATATGAGACTTACAAGAGGATGTTTCATGCTATTCAGATAATTATCATGGAGGAACACTGGTAGTGAATAAGGTGGGCAGTCAGGAGAGTTTATGTAGAGCACCCTAAACTCTATAATTTATAGAAAATGAAAAGAATAGAGAAACCCTCAAGTGGAGAAAGGGGAGGGCCATGATGAAATTTAAAATATTATACTTGCTTTCAAATGATTTAACTAAAATTGTTCACATCTGTGGTCTCAGTATTTCATGAAGCCATCCAATCATTTGGTTATTTATTCACTCACTTAGTATGTCCTAAGTACCCAGGCATGTAAAAGGCTTCGAATCACAACTGATTGAATGTGAGAGGAGTGAGACATTCTTCTTGGTGCTGGTTATAGCTAATAAGTAAACCAAAGTCTCTGCACTCAGAAAGATGATATTTTAGGATGGCTCGCATTGTGTGTTACTCTCAGTAAACTATCAGTTAATATTTACTGGACAGTTTATAGAGCTGGTAGTGCATCAGTAATACAGATTGGGTCCTTCAGGAAATAAACCCTGAGAGAGTTTAGTGTTCAGAATGTTAGAGAAGGAGGGGAAGCCCGATTGAGCTGCATGCACTGAGGGCCCAAAGAACAGCTCGTAGGGTGCAGTTGCCTCAGACAGAAATAGCTAGAACACAAATTTCTCTTTAGAGTTCTAGAGGTTAAGAGCCTGAAACAACTGTGGGCAGAGTTGTGTTTCTTCTAGAGAATTCTTAGTGGACTCTGTTTCTTTGCTTTTTCTAACTTCTAAAGGCTGCTTTTGTCCCTCAGAGTTCCTGCAGGGAACTCTGGCTCTTGAATGATCACTTAGAGTTGTCCTACATTGGGTCCAATGGCTGAGCTTTTATACCCATGCCTCAACCAGTCAATGGATAGTGTATGCTTCAGAAGAGCATGATGTTGGATGAAGGGAGCCTGCTTGGGCCAGCATTGCGCTTTCTTCTCACAGGAATATTGAACAAAATGTATGATTTAAAGGGGCCCCATGTTTCCAGATGGCCCAGAGCACTCTTCCATCTTGACTGTCTCTCAGGGCTTAGGGCTTCTCCATGGGATTATCTACAGGTTTTGTTTCATTTTTGTTTTGTTTTGTATCTGGATCATCTGTAAAGCTGAGAACCAGCACAGGACCCAGCAATGTACACATGTGTATTAGTTTCCTGTTGCTGCTATACCAAGTTACCAAGGCAGAAATGGCTAGAGCATAAATTTATTTTCTTTAGAGTTCTGGAGTTTAAGAACCTGAAACAACTGTGGGCAGGGTTGTGTTCCTTCTAGAGAATTCTTAGTGGACTTTGTTTCTTTGCTTTATCTAACTTCTAAAGGCTGCTTGTGTCCCTTGGCTCATTTTTTTCCCTCCAAATATTTTAACCTTTGGCTTTCATCTTCATGCTACTTTCAGTCCCTTGGATCTTCTCCTCACTTTTTTGAGGACAATTATAACTTCATCGTGCCCACCTCCTGTTAAGCAGGAGAATCTCCCCATCTTGAATGTCTAATTGCATCTGTCAATCTCTTCTGTCATTTAAGGTGACTTGCATGGCCTGGGGAATTAGGTGGTAAACATCTTGGGCAGCTATTTCTCAGTGTACCACAGTATAATCCTATATTTATGTATGTTTATTAGAAGTAAAATATACACAGTTAAGATGGCCATCTCTTTGATCTCCTCTTTTATATTTCACCTTGAAGGGAAGTGTTGGAGTAGCTTCAAACATTTTGATTTCAAAGGGGAATTTCACTTGAAGGTACATTTATTTTTTTTAATGAGATGCATCTATGTTTACAGTGACAACCATGTATAAGGTGTCCCTGGCTGCTGGGCATGGGAATGACTTCCAGAGGTAGTCCTGTTGCCTCTTGTGCCAACTCACTCAACACTGTGCCTTGACGGTTCTGTGCCAAAGGTCATATTGCAGTAAAGATACATCCCATCCTGCCCAGAACTCTATGTATACAGACAATGGAGGAGAATCTGGGCTTGAAATACATGAAGCCCGAAGCCATTTGGTAGAAAATGATTGGGGAAGAAAAAAAGAAAAAAATATATCATTAATAAAAGATTTCAATCAACCATGCTAGAGGATAGACTGTTTTTTAAATTCTCTTTATAGGAGAGGGTGGTACTGAGTTTCTGTCATATGGAAGACAGTTAAGGCATGTGCAGTAAAAATTGTACATAAGGTATTATAAAGTATGCCAAGCAGTTCATCATAAAAATATTATTATTCTGTGTTATGTTTTTGGTATTTGTCAGCTTTTAAGAATTTATTTATGATTCTTTTATCATAAATACTTTCATACCTAAATATCTAATTTTTTAAAAAGATTTTATTTATTTGACAGAGA